>JAOVVG010000047.1:17495250-17516850 GCA_028566375.1 Leptodoras nelsoni | reverse complement strand
CACACACTCACGCACACACTCACACACTAGGGCCACTTTAGAGACGCCAATCAACCTAACGTGCATGTCTTTGGATTGTGGGAGGAAACCGGAGAACCCAGAGTAAACCCATGCGGCCACGGGGAGGATATGCAGACTCCACACAGAAAGGACCCAGAGTCTTCGCCCCACCTGGGGATCGAGCCCGGGACCTTCTTGCTGTGAGGCGACGGTGCTACCCACCGAGCCACCGTGTCGCCCACAAGTAGATATGGTAGGCTTAAACTTAGTCACCATTTCATTTAAGCATAATTATCAAAATGCACATACATTTCTTCCAAGCAGAGTTCTCTTACCTTTGGTTTCTGTCTTTGTGTTTGCTTCAGTGCTGCTTCTATCCATTCCAGAAGCTGGATTTACTATCAAACCAAAAGAAAGATATTAGTATGAAAAGTTTGCATGCTAGTACAATTAAGCATCAACTCCATAAATATTTTCGAACAGCATTAAACTGAAAAATAAACTTAAACTGTAAATGTTTTAGAGCATTCTCCAAATGATCTGGAGTGAGCTCAAGAGGTCTCAAAATAGCATGGGAATGTTAGAGAGCCTGGCCCACTGTTTCCTGTGCATGCTCAAATTTTCCCGGTTTACCACAAATTTTTCCCATCATATGAGTTCAACAGTTATTCATCAGTTATTAGCACAAGTTTTTGTTTTTGCAGTAATTTCAGTAAAACTAACAGGGAGTGTCCGTATTTACAAGGGTAATAAATGGTTCCAGAATGGGGTCATTCAAACAGTGCTTTGTGAAGCTCCAAACAGTGCTTATATTTCTATAAATTACAGAAATGTGTCTGTGTTTAGGAATAGGTTCCACAATCAGTTTGGTTTGGTTTGGACTTATGAAGATTAGTTCCAATTTTATACTAAAATCTTACAGTACAATAAAGAAGACACACACAACAGGTTACTTATAATGAATCTAGTCAAATACTAAGTTATATTAAACAAAAGTAAAGTAAAATCCATTCTCTAGAAGTCTATTTTAGGTCAGACAGACATTCAGATTAAATGCAGTAAATTATTTTATATGGAAGTAATTTACACCAACAGTGTTCTACTTAAGGCAGGTTAGTTAGCCATACAATATTAAAGTGTAAATATCATTTGAAAACACAGACCACAGTTCATCAATTTCTGTGTTGTGAGGTCTTAGCCAAGTTAAACATTAAACATTAGAGTTAGTTACTATACAGTAAGTCAGACAGTACATACCCTCTTAAAGAAATCAGCGTCTTGGTTCCACCATCTGCTCTGACATTCTAAACATAAAGATGCCTGTACACTTCCTTCTTCTCCTCTATACTCAGATAATATGACCTCAGAAAGGCTTACAACTTCCTGTCAAACTGTCATAAAAGTAGCTATCCTGTGGGTGTCTGTGAACTATTTCAGCAAGGATGTTCAGATTTTATCAGAATGCAAGAAATGCTGGTTTGATTACTGTTGCCATGCTCCATAATAATTGTAAAAAAAAATGAATATTTGGAAGATTTGAAATATGGGTTAATGAAAATGCAGTACATAGTTTATTGTGCATAAGATTTTTGAGGTGCTTTTTTATGTAATGAGTAGAAAAACAACAGGTGTTCTTGGAAATTTTGTAAGCTTATCAGGGCAAAAAAACACTTCCTGTACATGTTGTGTCAGCCATCAATGAGCATTTCAGATCCTTTTTTTTGACAAACTGCCAGCTCTGCCAAACTGTCAGGTGTCTTAAGAAATATTTGATTACAGTAAATACTGGTTTGTGTCATAAAGAGTGCAGAACTGATATATATGCTAAAGTTGCTTTAAATAGCTTTAGTGTCCATAATTAAGCATCTAAAAAAAGCTGTGCTCCAAGACTGTGATTACATATCATACGTAAACTGCATTTTAGGTAATGTTTAATTTCCTTAGGTAATATTTTGTAAGTGAAGCAAAAAAAAGATAATTAATTATTTGCTAAAAATATATTTATACTGGATATATAATATATAAACTAAAATATAAACTAAAAATATAATACTGGATTTTTGAATTTTGTGCAATTTATGTAGCTATAAATATAGCTTAAATGGTTACAGGCTCCACAACTAAGCAACACAAGTGAGTGATTATGTTTATGTACTTCTGTGTATTTTTGATTGTCCTAATTTTATGTAGCAATTTACATTGAAATCTGTTCTAAGCATGTTATTCACAGTTGTCTTGCTTCATGGTGATCATGACTTTCAAACATATACTCTATATGCCATAAAATGTCATCTAACCCTATGAAAAGCAAATTTGTTGCAAATATGTCACACAGCTCAACATGACTTAGTCTTCAACATTACAGAATACATCACATGCCAGAAAAAAAAAATCCTCCATTATTACAAGTTCTACTAGAGCAGCTGTATAGAAGTGTGACAGTTGTCTTACCTGAATGCTTTTCTGTTCCACGTCTCAGCGGTGGTTGACTTTTTTCCTAACAGGGAAAATACAACCACATAGATTTAGAGGCTATTTTGGTTTAAAGCTCTTTCCATAGTGGAAACAAATTGTTACTTCCACTTTTCTTATAACAGATGTCTCTGATTCATTTTCATTACACAAGTTTAAAATAACAGGAAAAATGCAATCACAATGCACAATGCACAACATGCAAGACCACAGTAATCTTAACTTTAGGAAAACAAACAAGTGACATGCTATCTTTTAGAATAAGTCTAAAAACTATTCTATAGACTTTGGCAAAAGCCTATAAACAATGTTGATACACTCCCATTCCCCCCATACAGGGCTAGTGTGAGAACTTCTCCACCCACTCACTTGGAGAGTATCCACTGGGATTATCATGACAAAGTTGTCAGGGAAGAAGCCCCTACGCCCATTCAGTTCTCCTTCCCACCATCCTTCATCTTCACTAACCTTCAGCATAGAGGAAGAGAGTAAAAAAAGACACACTTTCTCTGAAAATAAGGAGGCACACATTAATGGAAAATAGTCTACTCTCAACATGGAGAGGGCACATTAGAAAATAAACTAATGTTTTAATTAATGTTGACTGCCTTGGTAATCAATTACTTTAGCTGCACCAGCACAACATGAAATGTCTTCTTCCAATTAAATATATAGATGTTATTAGCAGACAGTGATTCCTTCAGTTCATGAGAAGAAGGACCTCAGTAATGTGAAAATTAAATATCTGTCACACATGCCAAGGCAGTAATGTAATCAGTTACATCTAAGTCAAACGTCAGACCTTGTTGATGATAGTGACAATGTCTCCCTTCTTTAGATCTAGCTCATCCTCAGCATTGGCTGTGTAGTCAAACATGACTTGGCAACATTCTTTTACTGTCAGACAACACAAACAGGACTGTTTAGTATGTCAAGTTGGTCAACATTATGATGGTACACCAAACTAACTGCTGTAAATATATTGCTTGTTAGTCATTAAAAGCAGGGTGAATGGTGGCAGACGTAATGTGTCACATGCATTTGGACCAGATAGAGATTCAATGTCATTGGTTCAATGTGTTGATTCAAGCTACCACCCTAATGGTATGCGGTAATTTAGTAAAATAACAGGAAGCACCACCCAAGAGTTACCAGCATACACTAATGCTCACATTACAATACAGGTAAATTTTTCATGCTTTAATGATTGAGTCATCAGTAGAGGCCCAAAATAATTACAGATAGTCTAAAATAAGTTGCCATTTTGCATACGTAACTGATGTACTTACTGTTTGTCTTTTTACGTGTACTTGTTCTCTGCTGTTGTGCTCCCTGTAACAAAACAGACAGATGAATTACACTTGTTTCAGTACTACAGTTTGTTCTGGACAGTGCTAAAGTTGTGCTGTACCTCTTTAAAGAAGATGGCATCAGAGAGTTTAGCTCTGCTCTTCACATCTAAATGTCATTAAAAAAAAACTCTGGTTTAGACACATAGACTATATATGTGTATGTATGTATATATGTACAGACACACACACACACAAACACTGGTATATATTGACTGATCAGCCATAACATTAAAACCAGTGACAGGTGGCGTGAATAATCTCAGCATGTGGATCTCAGCGACTTTGGAAAACTGAAGGTCTGGTGGGGTGTTCCTAGACTGCACTGGTTAGTACAGGGTCATAGGCACCCAAGCACCCTTTGAAGTGTGTGGGGTGTGAAGGCTAGCCTGTCTGGTCTGAACCCACAGAAGAGCTACTATAGCACAAATTGCGCAAAAAGTTAGTAAGTGCCAATGTTCACTGCCTAAAGTGCCTACAATGGGCACATGAGCATCATAACTAGACCATGGAGCAATGAAAGAAGGTGGTCTGGTCTGATGAATTACATATGTGTGTGTGTATGTTGCTTCCCTGAGGAAGAAAAGACACCAGGTTGCAATATGGGAAGAAGGCAAGCCATCAGAGGCAGTGTGATGCTCTGGGCAATGTGCTGCTGGGAAACCGTGGGTCCTGCCATTCATGTTGATGTTACTTCGACATATACCACCTACCTACATTGTTGTACACCGATTACACCCCTCCATGGCAATGTATTCCCTAATGGCAGTGGCCTTTTTCCACAGGACAATACTCCCTGCCACATTGCAAGAACTGTACATGAATGGTTTGAGGAACATGACAAAGTATTCAAGGTGTTGACTTGGCCTCTAGATGTGGTTTTTAAAGTTATGGCTGATCAATGTATATACATTTTATAGATACATGAATATCATGGCAGTATCAGGCTTTCAGGTTTTTTTAACTGTTCTTTTCTGGGGCAGAAATAACACATCAACACAGGGACAAAAATATACATACAGCACACCTAATATTGGATAAATGTCATGTCCAGAAAACATGCAGTTATTAATTGAATGATGACTTTATGTAAACTTCTGACCACAACTGTATATTACCAAAATATGACATACTGCATATAATGTCAAAAACTATAACCAAACCTTTTGGGCAGACAAAAATTTCTTTCACAAAGTTTGATGGAAAAGCTCCTATTTTTCCATCTTTTTTCCCCATCCACCATCCATCTTCAATCTGTGAACAGAATCACAAGCAAGTCAAGAAAGCTGAAGGCTAATCTATATGTAATATTACTCAATTGTACCAGCAAATCTCAACATCTACACATGCTAATGGTGCTACAGTGGTGCTACAGCATTGCTGCATCGCAGCCCTAAGGTCACTGGTTCAATACTGTACTAAGGTTCAGAATAATTCTTTGCTATAGTACACAGCTAAAGATGATCTTTGTGAGAAGTACATTGCATACTACCTCTTTGATGATCTCTATGGTCTCCCCAACAACTAGCTCGAGCTCATCTTGGTGCCCTGGTGTGTAAGCATAAGTCACTTCACATTTTCTGCACTGTTCCTTTTTCATCTTTGCTGGAATGACAAATAACCAAATAGAAAAATGGCTCACATGGCTTGTCACATGACATTTTAATAGTTTCTTTATAGAACTGTTTGTGTACTTATAAGTAATGCTTATTTGACAGTTGTGATAGGATGTGGTCTAAGCGAAACCTTGGTTCTGTATATCACGCTGTCAGGGCATACAGGTTTTGACCTACTAAATGCTTAAGTGTCTTGTTGGGGCTATATAGAAAAAAATAGTGTAAAATACATACTTTTTCTCAGGCTTCGTGGCTCCCTCTTATTGTCTCCTTTCAACTCAGTAGGCACCTCCTGTATAGGCAGAAACTGGAAGTTAATAAGGAAGGACTCAAAATGGGTCTTTGATTTAAAAAATTTTAATGACACAAAAGAAAACAGATCAGACCTTGACAAAGTTAGCAGGGAAGATGCCTTTCTTTCCCCGGAGCTCTCCTTCCAGCCAGCCCTCCTCACTGGACACTGTCACATTCTTCACAATATCGCCTGCACGCACTGTTAACTCATCCCCCATCGTTCCCTCAAAGTCTAACAGAACCAGCACCTCTGACATAGCCAGGGCATAGAGATTGTACCATCAGTATATCAATGGAGGTATTTACAATTTAAGTTTGCATGTTGCTAAAGCTCATTTTAGTGCCATGTTCATTAATGATGCCTTTACCACAATTGCTGCTGTGTTATAAATAATGTAGTCTTTTTTGCTTCCTAGTTATTGTCTCAATTAATATGGTAAACATAGTAAAACATATGCTATTCATTTGTAGCAACTGCATCAGTGTCTTAAATAAAGTTATCTTATTATCTTATTATGCATTCATCCAAATCAATGCAGGTCTGCCTCAAACGAGTAGCTGATTTAGCTTGCTAAATGTGTTTCAACAGGCCAAAAGGTATGTGGTATGTGGCTTATAAATCCAGGTTTCACTCTAGACTTGGCTGCACTAGGTGTAGTGTCTATGAAAAAATATTTTACAGGCAGTTTTTTTTTCATGCAAATCAACTTTACAATATAGCAAGTGTCTTATCTGTTGCCATTTTATTAATTGAAGTCATAACAGGGACCCTTGGAGAGTCACTTGGAGAGTCACTTGGAGAGCAGAAAGTCAGGAAGAAGTTAGAACAATCTGATCATCACAGTACCTGTATCTCAGTAATCTACTCACAAAGAAATACTAAGCCATGGGCATGTTTTTGTTTAAAGTGTTCTGACAGTATGAATATGTAGGACTTAAATAGGTTTAGATAGTTTTATATAGCTAAACTATATAGCTAAACTAAACTATAGCTAGATCATTGTGTGACATAACGATAGTAATAAAATATGAATCTACGTTTCACACTACTTCATAGGGAAATGTTTTCATTTCAAATGTTTCTGTTTTGTCCAAAGCATTTGTTACCTGCTGTGTATTCACTGGTTGGCTGGTTATTATTATTCATTGGTTACTATTTTTAGTTTGATTATGACATTTTGACAAAACTGACAAAAAAGTAATACAGAAAATCGTCCAAATAAGTGTAATGATCTAAATGACCGTAACACAGGAAATTACCTTACCTGAACACAGAAACAGATTAAACACTTGTTTTCATTACATTTTATACAACACTAATGCTTATATTTATATATCATAATGTATAATTGTATAATATAATCAGTTTGGTTCTAAAAATGTTGGCACATATTAAATAGTAAATCTCCTTTTTAAATCCATCCAAAAATTTGCCTCATATCACTCTTATTATCTACAACCTTTGTAAAAAGCTGAAAATCATCACACAATCTGGATCACTGCCCAATAATCACCAATATTGTGAAAAAACTGTATCACTCTATACAAACACAGGCAGAATCTGCTTTTAAATAATTCGACCCGTAAAAATGCAGAGACTCACCCATTTTACTGAAACTTTTGGTCCGTCAGTAAACACCGGCAGAACTCTGTGTGCTGTCAAATTCCTTGTGCCAATAGCACAAGATACACCTTTCTTTAGTGAAATATTAACTCTGAGGCAGTCTTTCTGGCTAGTCATGACAAGCTAGAAGACGTGATTATGTGTATATGCACAAGAGAAAGGGAGG
This sequence comes from Leptodoras nelsoni, assembly GCA_028566375.1. Classification (NCBI taxonomy): domain Eukaryota; kingdom Metazoa; phylum Chordata; class Actinopteri; order Siluriformes; family Doradidae; genus Leptodoras; species Leptodoras nelsoni. The sequence continues at coordinate 17,509,329 of JAOVVG010000047.1, read as the reverse complement.
GAGGGAGAAAGAGAGAGAGAGAGAGAGAGAGAGAGAGAGAGAGAGAGACAAACAGGTGAAACAGGTTTTTGTTGGAATGAGCATATGAAGTACATACAGCAAGAGCTAAAGCAGAAGGAGTTCAATCATGACACATTCAACGTACCCATGTTTTTCACAAATGAATATCTAAGTGTCTTTGTCACCCCCAGTATTTATTAGATGTTTTCACACGCATTCATAGTTTTGCTGGACTGAATCTAAGAGATCACAGTGTATTTCAGTGAAACACCAAGGGCTTTGTGGTGGATGAAATTTATGCAAGCTGCAAGGGGGGGTTCTACATTTTATACACAGGAACCTTGCAGATGAATTAAAACAAAATCTATTTTATTACCCAACAATAGTCTACATTATCTTTCTGTAATGAATGATTGTGAAACACTACTAAATGACTATGAGAAATCTGCCTATGTAATAAAGTGTAACTTGTAATAGTCTGTACTTTGTACCATGTCTAAACATTCTGGGGGAAGGGGGGTTAGATCTATTCTGATTTTTTCACACTGTATGTCTGTATGTTCAAAGGATTTGAAGTTTACACTGAAGCCTTATATGCTGATTTTCACAGGTGAGAATTGCTAACAGGGCGATACGGTGGCTCGGTGGGTTTACTCCGGGTACTCTGGTTTCCTTCCACAGTCCAAAGACATGCATGTTAGGTTGATTAGTGTCTCTACAGTGCCCCTAGTGTGTGTGTGTGTGTGCCCTACGATGGATTGGCGCCCTGTCTAGGGCTGTTTCTGCCTTGCGCCCTAAGCTGCAGGCTACGCACCGGCTCTCCCATGACCCTGAAATAGGAATAAGTGGTTAAGATAATGAACAATTGCTAACATGCATATTGTATAAACTTTCCTACTGGCCTACACTGTATGATGTTTCCATCATCATTCAAGCTATTTCATATGTTGAAAGCAACTTTTCAACTTTTCAACTCTTGCTTTGTCAAGCTGTATATCTTTTCTTGGATTGAGAACATTTATGAACCGTACTACTAAAAGTTAGCCTTGGGTCATCATTGGGTCACCAGCACATCATTGTCCTTTGGGAAAACATAAAGGTATATAAAAGATAAGATTGCAGCTATTGGTTGGATAAGTTTACAGTATATATCACAGATTAGTTTTCTACAGTGTCACTTGTGATACAAGCTTTCATATGTAGTAGGTGGGTCTCATGGTGTGACTCAATATATGAAAGTGATGCTTTTCTTCTTAAACCTTCACTGTTTGAAAGCCAGGGTCTTAATGTGTGTAATATTTCAATATGGACACCACAATTGAATCAACACAGTAACTTAGATAAGGGTCTGGTAAAGTACTGCAGATATTTATTTCATGAGCAATTAGCTATCTGCTGCGAAATCAATCAGCTATAAATACGCTTACATACAAGGACAAGGAGACATGGTCAACATGGTTAGAAACTCTTCGGAAAAAATTTAGTCTCATGAAAAATTTGCATCACAAATAAAATGAAATGCAATTGTCATTATACATGACAAACAGTAAAAATTTGCATAAATTTGCTTTCTTCCACAGTAGATCCACATAGATGACAGGAGTTCACGATGGGCACTCAGTACAGACCTCTGTCCAATGGAAACTCATACTCTAGTATGGTATATGGTGCATTTCCGGTAAGGGTTTAATTTATAGAAACACCAAATTACTATATTTAAGAAAAATCAGATCACCATATCCAGGTCTGAAGTTAACTATTGTATCTTAATATGCTTTAAAGATCATTGTTGAATTATTGCATGAAAATCAACAACCACAGGTGCAGAAAAATTCAGAAAAACTGCTAAAAGGCTTTTTCAAAACAGGTAAGAATATCCCTTATAAAAGAAATAGCTGGGCTTCTAATGGTCTCTTATAAAGTAGACTTAGATATACTAGAGCATCCCACCCCTGTTGATAAGTGCAACTGCTAACATTGGTGTATGAGGATTCAGTTCCCTGGTATTGTCCACCATCATAAGATAGGGTTCAGAATCATGCCCACTTGATGTTAGGTGGTGAGGGAAAGCTGCCAGTTAATCTTCACTAGCGCCTGCTGCCATGGCAATGTCTCATGTGCTGTTTTGCTCCTTTTGGTCCCTGTTGCCTGGTTCACCATTATCACCACTGGCCTTGAACTTGTCATGGTTCCATTTAGAGTTAATAGTGGTGATGGAAATGGTGGGCCTCCTCAGGATAAAACGACCCTTGACACGAGGGATGACAGACTGGCCATGACCTTGGGTATTCACCCACTTCCTCTCACCTTGAACATTGTTTTCATCTAGCTACAAAATGACAGAGAAAAAATTGTTATGCTCAATAAAGGTTGGAACTACATTGATTTTAATTATAGAAATAACTAAATATTAAATATGAAAACACTGAACATTAAGACATACAGTATGTAACAGTAATTGAAGACATAGAATGTGTTCTAAATAGGTCAGTAGGTTTATGGAACATGTTTAAACATCACAGTAATTTAGAGGTAAAATGTAATAAATGCCTGTCAGTGTAAGTTCTCCTGGAACATTTATAATAACTTGACCATGAAGAGTTTTTTTATATGATGATGGAGATTATATTTATACAATTACTTGTATGAAGAATAATTAATTTCCTTTTGATATTTTTTCTTTAGAACTGAAAATGTAAAGTTAGTAATTTAAGCCTATTAGTGCCTTTACTCTTATTAAGACACTGACATACACTGAACGATATACACAGGATTAGGAACACCAGGCTAGTATAGGGGTGGTCAACCTTTTTGATTAATTACAGCATGCAGACATCGGGGAACAGACTCTACAAGGTGGCAAACATCCTCCATATGCAATTCAACCCATGCCTGCTGCAGCAGCTCTGTTATTTGGTGGACATTTTGCAGGCAAGTGGGAACAGACTGCACAGCCCTTTCCAGCATATCCCAAACATGTTCAATGGGATCGCAGTCAGGTGAGTTTGGGGGCCAAGGCTGTGAGGAGAATTCATTGTCGTTTTCCTCCATCCATTCCTGAGTGATCCAAGCCCCCTGACATACCAAGAGAATGCTCCCCAGACCATCACACCACCACCACCACCGGCCTGTAGCACTCCAATGTCACAATTAGGAGATCATTTAGGAGAGGCTTCATGCAGTTTCTGCCAGATGGGGACCCATCTATCAGCATGTCTCAACAGGAAACGAGACTTGTCACTCCACACGACTGTCTTCCATGTGTCCAGGGTCCATTGGCACATTTCGTTGGCCCATGAGATGCTCTGGCTGCGATGATGGGTGGACAGCAGTACATGTGTTAGTCTACCGCTGTTGTACCCTAGTCAATGCATGTTATGTTGCATGGTCATGGCTGAAATTGCTTGCCCCCTGCTGTTCTGGTACAGTCACGACACACAATGCTCACCTCTCAAATCAGCCACACATGGCTGGCAACCTCCATGTTTGGTGCAGCCATGATACCGTGGTACAGGAAACAGCCTACAAGTACAGCTGTTGCTGAAACACTGGCACCACATCTCCAGGCTACAACTATCTGTCTGTGGTCGCTCAAGTCACTCCGTTTACCCATGGCTGGTAAATGTTGCCTTTGGGTGTGCAGTGGACAGGTCAACGCCTTATATGAGAGCCAACTGTGACATAATCACCAATTGGGGCATTTTATCAGTGATCATATGCCACCTACCAGGTGTTCCTAATCCAGTGAACATTTAGCATAGGTTTACATTAAAAACATGATATTATTTTTATTAGAATTTCACTGGCTAGATAATATTAACATTATTAGCTAGCAATGTTTGGTATTGACAAGTATCTGAAAATAGGCAACATTTTCAGTAGACTTCAAAAATGAAACCTTTGTGTCTAATATTCATGTAATCTATTAATAGAGTATTTCCAACCTACTTTGATAAGAAATGTGTAGGAGTTATGTTTTTTGGCCATTGTGTATTGTTGTGACAAAACTGTTCTTGATAGAATAGAAGTAAATAGTTTTGAGACATGTTTATGGTATTTTAATAGCTGTAGTATATTTTGGTCATGGAAACAAATTTATAAATCTTGTATTTTTACATAAAGAGATATGAACATGGTAATTACTAATGCAATTGTGAAAAATTATAAATGCTGTTCTGATCATTTTTATGTAATTTCACCCAAAACAGAGATGTGCCTCAGCTATTTCTTACTCTTATTTGGTGTTCAGACTTTGGGCAGGGCTTAAAAGAAAGCAACTGTTTCTTAAATGCAATTAAGAAACTTGTGCACTCAAGAACAAGAACATTGAGGGTGTGTACTGAAAGCAGGTAATTTAAAACATCTGCCCACACCGAAAAGCATATAGTATAAGCTATCTACCTAGCTTAAGTATAATAATCGATATTTTTTTTTTTATAATTTTTTTTTTTACTATACAACATTTAGTTAGTTAGTTAGTTATCATTCCTATAATTACAAAGGAACATTTCACTGTGTGTATCACACCTCTCATGTAAAATTCTACTTCCAAGTAAGAATTGGTTTCTACAGTAGTGTTAGTAACATTATCAAGAACATAACTTTTGGCTTAAACTCATCAGTTTAAAGTCATTTAACCAGAAGTACATTTAACCAGAACGTACAAATCAACAAGCTGACATGCTACAAAGTGAGTGTGACTTCTTCAGTATTTATTTCTGCAAGCAGAGCAAAAAAAACTGAACATTTCCCTATATTGTATCTGAAATTTTACTTACTCCATAATAAGTATTTTTAGAGAACAGGTATATAAAAGCAATATCATACTCATAATCATTCGGGTTATACAGAATATCGGCACAGCTATGTTTATGATTCCTTGTGCAATATTGCATAGATGCAATATATGGCCAACTGTTTATGGACACCTTATCATCACACCCATATGTGGGCCTTCCCTAAACTGCTGCAACAAATTTGGAAGTACACAATTTTATATAATGTGTCTGTATGCTGTATCAATCAGTCCTTCACTGAACTAAATCTGGAATGGGATGTTCAAAAAGCACATATGGATGTGATTAATCAGGTTTCCACATACTTTTGGGCATATAGAGTATTTATGTAGACAACTTTGGTCGACAAATAGCATAAATACATTGTACTATGCTCATGAAGAAAGCAATAACACTAATGAAGGCTTACAGTTCCTCCATGTGCCTGTCCTGTCTCTGTGGCTCCAACACGATCTCTGACCTGCAGCAGGGCAGAGTTCTTCTCTATAGACTCTGTAGTCACTGTAGTCTCCTCCTCATTAACAAAGGAAGAGGAGGAGGAGGAAAGAGAACGTTCTCGTTTTTTCTTGCTTTTTCTGGAAAATATAATAAGACCATTTGGCTGAAATATATGGTCTCTTTAAATAGAACTATCAACAAGAAAAAGTACACATAAATTCTGGAAAAGAAGCAGAACATTTTTCTTTCTGGAAAAGGAGGTAAGTATGATGAATATTTAAGGCCAAAGTGTATATAAAGTTAATGAATACAATTATATGGCTAAAATTGAATTAGGTAGCAATCAGACGTTCTTAATGATCGTGCTGGGGCAATATTCATCAGTGTTATATATATAATGCATAGTGCTTGTGAACCTACTTTGATTTTTTGTGGCGTTTGGATGATTTCCCAGTTGAGTTTTCCATGCTTGATTGAGGAGATTGCCCTAATTCCCCTTGCTCTCCCTGTTTCTCATTTGTTTCTCTGCTTAAATATTTTTTGCATTGCTCAACATTCATCAGAAGATCCATTGTATCTCCTTTAAACTGTTTAACTTCAGCCTGTGTTGAGAAGACAAAAAGATGTTGTGGCCAGACTAATGATTAGTGGTGTATTCTAGTAGCATCCTTCAAAATTATATGGGAAGGGACCGAGACACAAGAAGCCACAAATTATATAATCATGCAACTTTCCTCAGGTTTAATAACACACTTGAAACAACTTTTTGGACTGAGAAATTTCATTCATCTTTAGAAAAAAATTCTTCATTCATCTTTTAAAAAAGTAACTAGAGATATCAGAACCTTAATGACTTCATCTTCAATTCAGGAGTCCTTGCTCAGCTTAAACAGTTTTGAAACATTGTAGAGAACAAGCATTGGCAGATTGAGAAAGCTCAAATTACCACATCACAATACTTTCACTGGACATGAAAGTATTTTAAGGGCTTTTGGCTTGTTTTGCTCTGTTTAGGCTTTGAAGTGAATACTTACTATGATGTTTGATAAGAGTCCTTAGAATGGCTTTGCCATGGGAGCAACTGGACACTTCCATTTATGACTGCTCATTTCTTGACTCAACTGCCTTAGGTAGGCTTGTACCCACAGTAAAGCATAACCACCAATTGTTGTGGAGAAATTTACAACACAATTAACAGAATGTGCCCATTCACATCTCATGTTCATTTAGCAGTGAGCTTATGTCTCTCTTGCAAGAGAAAAGCAGGGGCTTAGAGAGAGGGGGTTGCTAAAGATGTTCTGTCTGGCTCACTCTTGCAGCATTCTTTTCCAAAACATGGCATATTTCAAAATTTTCTGTCACCTTGGAGCTGCTATCCACGGAGTCTTTCAACTCATCAAACAGGAATGAGTGCCTCAAAAAAGCACTGGGAGAAACATCAATTCTCCTGTGGAAAAAGGTCAAAGAAAGAAAGGAGTTAAATCTTAATTTTACGCTTAAATCTTTAAGAACATCTAGGCTCCTTGCAAGTTTTCACAGGCATAAAGATCCTAAACATTAGGCTGCTGCAATTTCTCAATATAAAGATAAATTGACTAATAATAAGATGGAGAAAAAAGATTTCCAGTACCTGTGTATCTCTGGACTCTTTCTTGGCTTCATGATTTCTTTCTCAGCTGCTAGTCTTTGGTACATGGCAAATCGATCGCTTAGAGTCAGTCCAGAAGAAGAGAAATGTTGAACTATGGAGATAGATGTATTTGGTTACTGATAATAATCAATTTGTGTCATAATATATGAACAGAGACACAACTAAAACACACATAATAATTGATATTCCATTAAATCATACCACTTGAACAATACAGGTGATTCCTTATGAGTTAAAGTGACATATCAAGTCACAATATTACAGTTTCCCAGTGGCCACTGACCGCCATCGAGTCTTCTATAATCTTTTTATTAAACTATTTGTTCAGATGTGTTTGAATATTAATGCACTTTAAATAACTGAGAGTTGGCTGTGGATATGGGAATGAGTATAGTTTAAATATTATAGTTACAGATAGTTTCTAGTTTGCTGGAACCTTTTTTTTTGCATCACCCATCATTCCATTGAAGAGTTAAAAAGATTTTTTTCTTTCTTATTTATCTGTTGAGCCACATATAAAACAATGTATTGTTAAAGGTGGAATCTGTCACCCAGAACAACAGTATTCATTATGTCATGGAGATTTTAGTCACCTGTGACATAATGGACAATTGAAATGACATGCTGCGCAAACAGCTCTGTTTGTCTCCTGCATAAGTTATTACACCAACGGTTCTGAAGTCCCTTTTTATCACAATGCACAAGATCTGTAGTATTCCGCCGATCATTAGACACAACAGATGATCTGCAAAACATAACAAACAACATTCAGTAACTAGTGCGCAATTTCTGATCAAAGTACAAGGAACAAATGTAGACACAATCAAAATATGCAAGACTAAACATGCTGCCAAACAAATGACCACTTTATGAACAAAGCTAAATTAAATGGTCCCTAATTAAGTAATTCTTCTGTACCTGTAATATTTAATATCGGGGAAAAAAACAGATTTGATGCATCCCTACTATAGCATTCAGCACACAGTCTGTAATCTGGACAGTGCTGTTACAGTAATAACACTTTATCAGCAAGGGAATTACTAGGATTAGGATGCTGGGGGGTGACTATTTCACAAATGTATTTTCTTTGACAAAAAAAACCAGCAGCACATAGCTTATTTTACTTTAAAATGTGCATTGCACTAAGTTCAAACGCAAAAAAGGCTCTAGTTTTGCTATGAAGTCTCCTAATGGAATCCTAATGATCATAGCATGCACTAGACCACATCCAGTGTCACACCTATGCACTTTTTTTTTCTTTTAGGCTGTAATGCAGATTTAACTTAAATATACTTGCCATCGCTATTCGTTATTTCACCCAAACGTAAAAAAAAGAATCAGGAACAAATATACAGAGAGAAATAGAAATAGGAATCATTAAAGAATTGCAAATTTTAACCAAAAGGGTTTTAAGGCTATACATTTCATTGCATGATTAGAATTAGAAATAGAAAAGTCACTTGGAATTGGCCTTACTTGGAAATATTACATGGATCAAAAATGAATAGTAGAGAGAATTGTAAATTGTATACCTTGCCAGATCTTCACTAAGGGAATCCATCCTCAGAGTAAAGTCTTTTTCTCTTTTCCCTGAAGCCCTGGGTGAGGATTCATCACCCAAATTCATAAACATCTCTGGTTCTTGGGTCTCAGAGATCCTGCGTGAAACAGCTTTGTATGTGGGAGAGGGACTCAATGTCATTTTGTCCTTTCGTTTCACCTTTGAGGGTCTTTCAGGGGAAAGCTCCTCAAATTTACGTGCAAACTTCTCCCTCTTAGACAGAGTAGATAGAATGCTTGCAGCCCTTTCCTTTTCTCGGTTTATTAGAAAGGCCTCAAGCTCATCATCCCATGCTCTGTCATCCAACCTCTTGAAATGTTCCTCAAACAGTTCACGGGCCGACATTTCAACCTTGCTTTTACGGTTAGAACCTTCACTCTCCACAACCCTCATTTGTAAATGGGGTTCAGTGTCCTCACTGTCTTCTGCCTCCCCATCTTCAGAGAACATCGCTTGCCTGAAACTACTGGATGATGTGTTTCCCTTGTCTACATGTTTGTACTTTTCACTCTCCTTTTTGTTGTTTTGTTCTGCAGACCTTGACAGTCTTGGACCAGATGGCCGATCAAAAGTGCCTTCACATTTGCTATTTCTATTTTCAGGAAATGTATTTCCATTGTCTGCTACATTCTCCATACTTTTATCTGCAAGAGCCTGCTTTTTATTCTTCTGCTCCTCTAAGAATCTGAGAAGCAAAAGAAAGAGACTTTGACAGTTAATTATGCTTGTTCATAGAAACAAAACAGTAAAAAGGAAAAAATCCATAAAAGGAGTCCACAAAATATTTTTTGTATGTTAGGCTATTGTATACCATGATTAACCATCTTAACCGATTATGATTTAAGCTTCAGTGACTGCAAAAAATTATTTGTTTTAAGGATTTTTATGTGTAAACTTAACTGTTTAACGGTTACAGTATAACTAAAATGCATGACTCTTCTCCTAAAATCCATATCCAACAGTTGAATTCTTCAGATCAGTTTGGTAGAAAAAGTACAAAGTAACTGACTGAATCATTTACATTCCATTTACATTTATGGCATTTGACAGACACCCTAATCCAGAGTGACTTACATTTATCTCATTTATACAGCTGAGCAGTTGAGGGTTAAGGGCCTTGCTCAATGGCCCAACAGGGGCAGCTTGGTGGTGCTGGGGCTTGAACCCCCAACCATCTATACAGTAGCCTAACACCTTAACCACTGAGCCACCCCTGTCTCTGAATCATTGTTCTTGTGCAATCAATTCAGCAAAATCTCTGTACAAGTGCAAGCAAAATAATACCAAATTGTGTGCTAAGTAAATAACTAGCTTACTTTTTAAAAGCTATAGAGATAGCAACTGTATCCTCTTCCTCGTCAGCTTTTGAAAAAAGGCCAAAGCCTGAGAAAACTGTTGTGGGACTTTTTGTTTGAGGGCTACTGTTGGTGGGAGTAATAGCCACAGACTGGCTGTAGGTGGCACCATTGCTAGTTGCTCCTGAGTTTCCAGACACAGGACCTGATTCACTGGAGGCTGGATTGACATGGACAGCACTGACAGCAGACTGAATATGTGGAATGGCCTTCTTTGGGCTGCTGTTATTATTAATTGGAAACAGCCATGTTTTAGGGGCCTTCTCTCTATGTGTATTTCCAGCTACCTCTGGGTGGTTTGCTTCTTGCACTGACAGTGTAGCATCTCCTCCATCTTTTGGGCTTTCCTTGGGTGCAGACAGAACCTCTGTTCCAGCCTTACAATTCTGCTTAACAGAGGCAGTTTTCTTCTGGGATGAGCTGGAGGAAGATGACTGGTGTGAACGCAGTGATGAAGATCTGTCAGAGTTGTGTGAATGGCTTATGGATTGCGGGGTGCTTGAACGTTTCTTGGGGGTGCGAGAGCGGCCTTTCTTGGGGCTGTGAGCATGCTGTTTTTGCTGTTGCTGCTTCTGCTGCTGCCTCTGCTGCTTTTGCTGTGGATGCTGGTTATGCCAGTTTTGCCAGTTTTGCCAGTTGTTTGATCTATAGTTATTGTATCCACCCCCGCCACGTTGAAAGCGGCCACGGAAGAATCCTCGTCCTCTGCCCCGGAAATAATAAGGCCTCCGGAAGCCTCTGTGGTAACCTCTGAACTCCCGATGGTTCTGATACTCCCGTGGATGTTTCTGACCCCGGTTATGGAATGGAGAATAGGATCTGGACCGAGAGCGAGATCTAGAGCTTGAAGATAACAAGAAAGCTTGACTGAGTATATACTGAGCATATAGTTTGGCCAAATGTGCATGCTTATTAATATTTAGGCATTGATACACACAGAACAATTTAGGTCATCAAAAGCTCATTATTGCATGTATGAGTCCATTTATCATTGCAGGTTTTTTATAAAATCAAGTAAATTATTGCAGGTAAACTTGTTCATATGACTTAAGTTCAGCATCAATTTAAGCATGGAGTTGTTGCTGCAGGGTGTATTTTGCTCACAAGGTGGCCCTAGTGCTCCACATAACCCAAAATACAAACATTGGTCATCTTTTTCTCTGTTGCTGTATTTCAACTCACACATTAATTCATACATAATAAACAACTACTAAACCACATTAAGGAACACTCAGAATTCTCATAAATACAAATATTTACCCACTATGATGTGTACATGCAAACACTGAACACTGAACACTTTAGCACAAAGCATATGCAGAATGTATTACAATCATTCAAATCCCAGAAATGCCAGAAACATTAATCATATTAATTCCCATTAATCATATTCATTCCCATGCTGCATTTCCAGCAGCCTTGGTAAAGTTTTGCTCTCAAACACTCAAAGAGTTTTATTTATTTTTCCGCCAAAAGACTCTGAATGGCCATGTGCACATGCGCTTTCTTTACTCACATGCCACTTATCTAATGTTTGCAAATGATTTTGAACAACAGTGTAATACAACTGAAATTAATTTTAACACTTATTTACTTTGTTTGAAATTACTTTAACTTTTTAAGCAGATGCAAAGCACATATACAAAAGGCAATAACCATTCTGTACCTGCAAGCTAAACTGATTCATTAACCACCTGTAAGCAGTTTTTAATCATTTTAATGCACAATTGTACTCACCCAGTGAGCTTTTTCATTGGAATAAAGAGAAAAGAGATACCCAAAGCAGCACTGAACTCTTATAGAGAGTGAAAGAGGTTCTGCATCTCTTGTGCTGAGTGTGTATGGAAAGAGTCAGTCACATGGGTCATCTGGGAAAGATTTCCACTTTTATACTGCCAAGCAGGAGGAGGTTTTTTGACTGCCAGTTACGCCACACTATTCTTACCCAGAAAATACAGCTAAGGGTATAAATATAAGACATCATTTTTATAAGTTAAAAAAATGTGCCTTTGATTCAAATCGTAAATGAATTTAACAGACTGATACAATTCATATTTCTTTATACTAAAGATATTTGAGCATTTCAGACTCTAGAAACAGACACTATCACTAAGGGCTAATAATAAATATAAATAAATCTCAAATTAACTCACGTTTTCAAAATCAAGTATTGTCTCTACATCCTTCAATTATTGAAACAATCTTTTATTTTACTTTTTTTCTTACTTTTTTTTTTTTACAAATTGATACTTACAAATTGATATTTATACTGCAAAATCATAGCAATTCTCATAAAGTCCACAATCCTTAAAAAAATAAAGCTACAAATAGGGTCAATTTTGCTGGCTAACCTTAAACTGTCTAACTTTTGAAGTAAGTGATTTGGGTAATATGCTCTACATTATAAATAAGGTGGCTGAGAGGTAGCTGTTCTTTTACTATGGAATGAGCCATTCAAGAGAAATTACCCGTAACCTTTGCATATGACCTCTGTTTTTTCTCTCATTCTCAATTCTCAAATTTAGGGCTTGATACTCTGCCTTACATTTTATAATGCACTGAACCACAGTATTCACTTTTGTAAATAAATATCTTGAGCGAAATCTTCAACTATTATATAAAGCATGAAACATCCATTCATTCATTAATGTAAATGTACCGTGTTCTCAGTTTCTTTAAAATTAAAGACCATGTGTGTGAGTATTTGTGCATAACAATTTGCAGTTGTAAGTGCTATGATCCCTAAGCCCAGGCTTTTGGTATGTTTGAGAACTTACCCATAGCGGTGCTTCCTCGACCGAGACTTTGAGCTGCTTCGAGACCTGGAGCAGGAGTGGGAGTCAGAACCTGACCTTGACCTGGAGGCTGATCGTGAGTGAGTTCTGGAAGATCTTGGTGTCTTAGACATCACTGCTGGAGAGCTTAGTTACAGGTTCCTGTCAGAGAATGCAGCAGAAACCAGCCACTGAAGTTAACAGATTTTCATTACCATTAAGGGCAACAGAAAATATCACTGAGATAGCCATGATACTGAAACATAAAGATACTTCTGTTGTTAAACTCAATAGAAAGGAACTACACTTTTATATGGAAAGATAGGTAGCTAAAGATGAGGAAGTAGTTTTCATATATTTAAATTAAGCCTAACCAAATATAGCAAATACATACTAAAGTGAAAGTATTTATTAGAAATATTATTTATATTGAGGTCCACCTGGATTAAAAGACTGCAGACCAAACACTGAAAGTCCACATGCCATCTCTGTTCAGCATACAGTGCAGATTCACTGTGGAGTCACCATTTATAAAATGCACAGTTTTTTCTTTTTGGGTAGCTGTTGTTTTTGGCTTATAGGAAATAATTTCCTTCAGCCTCCAGACAGGAAGGCTCTGTGCTAAGTATGCAAACTGTTTGCAACAGAGTTTGAACAGTAAAAATGTACTGAATTGGTTGCCTGGTGAGTGATATAGAATTTGAATAAATCTTGTGACAAATTAGCAAATGTGACAAATTGTATATATGTATAGCTGAACAACTGAACATACCATGAACATCTGTACAAACCATTCAGAACAGTGGCACAAATGAATTCCTAAGAATCATTTGTTTAACAAAAACATCACTCTGTATGGAGTATGAGGTTTTTAATCTAAAGAGAATCATGGTCTGGTGGTGTTTTCCTGGAAAGGGGAGTGCACAGGTCAGAATGATGGCATCATGCAAAAAGTCAACACATCAGCTAGCAAGCTGAAACTTAGTCACAATGCTGTCTTCCGGCAATGATCCTAAGCATACCTCCAAATTGTAACAGAATGGCTTTGTAACAAAATTTGTAGACCAGCCTGAAAAATAAGTGTCCAAGCAAGGAGGTCCATAAACGTGACTGAGATACACCTGTTTTCTCTTGAGAAATAGTCAAATATTTTGGTACTGTGAGAAGCATGTGGCAGGTTACCCTAAGTGTTTGATTCAAGTTATGCAATTAAAATACAGTGCCAGCAATTATTCAAGTGTATGTACTACTACAATCCACTTAAACCAGTGGTGTCCAATCTCATCTGAAAAGGACTGGTGTGGGTGCAGGTTTTCTTTCCAACCAAGCAGAAGCCATGCACTACTAAAAGTCAAAATCCCTTGATTAGATCCACTAATTAAAAATACAGCCCCTAGAAGTTGGGACATTGTGTAAAACATAAATAGAAACAGAATATGATGATTTGCAAATCCTTTTCAACCCATATTCAATTGAATACACTACAAAGACAAGATATTTAATG
>JAOVVG010000047.1:17469973-17480353 GCA_028566375.1 Leptodoras nelsoni | reverse complement strand
CTGGTCCAATTTAGCCATGAAACCTCCCACACTAAAATGACAGGTGTTTCAGTTTCATTGTCTAACCCCTGTAGATTATTCAATTCAGTTACAATTTGGTCAATTCAGTTAAAATGACATCAAATAATATAATGAAAACAGGCAGTTGAAATACATTGTACTGGAAGCTTCCTGGCATCAGACTCATAGCAAGTGTTACTTGTAACTCTGTAGGGAACCTCTGTTCCAGAGAATTAGATGTAGTATAACCTATAAGGTTTAATAAATATGCAATACTCTAAAAGTGCAGTAGTTTTACTTGGTCAATCATGTGGAAATCCTTTTAGGCCAAAACTTTCTTGTTTTATTACTCACAAACATTTTAACAAAACATGTTCTGGTTTTCACCTCTCTTTCCTTCCACTTTGTGACTGGTTATCTTGTTTCAGTTCTGTGCTTGGAAGGTAGTCATCAGATGCTGTGAGAGAAAATACCACATAATTACACTTCCTAAATTACACTGTGATACTGTACCAAGTTTGATAGAAGCATTTCCACCATCTGGATTCCTTTATGTTATTCCGTGTTTGCTGTAGTTTCAGACTCATGACAGATATCAGTATAAAACTGTAATTAACTGTAACCATTTGTTTGGTCTACTCTAAACACACAGAGGCAGGCACAGATACTGTTACTCGATTGAAGAAGTCTGCTCTGGCTCATGGCATCACTTAAGTTTTGTGTATAGCTTTAATCGTTTGCATAAAGCTATACACAAGCACTGAGGCAAACTGAAAAAAAGATTAGCCTGATGAGCAGTAAAGAGGCTGTAGTGTTAGATTATGTACACACTAACAACTAGTTGAACTAAACTCAGGATATGGATCGGTGCTGAAAGGCTGATTACATGGGTGCACTACACTGCAGAAGGTTTACTTTCCAAAGCCGAAGGATACCGATTTCCAAAATAAAATATTTTGCACTGGCTTTTACATGGAAGCCAAAACTGGTAATATTAGCTAAACATGCTTAGACAGGCAGATGTAATAGCCTCCCCTTGCTTAAACAAGTGAAAATGAACCATGCATACTGTATACATCCAGTCATCATACTATACCACACCACAACCTCACCTTGGTAAAACAACACAAACAACTCCTAATGATTGAAGCAATGGAATACAGTAGCTGACGTTTAAGAGGACACAAAAAACAAACACACATTCACACCAGCATCTGGATTATATTTTTCTGCTCACAGCATTTTAACAAAAAGATAAAATTGGTTAGGACATGACTTCACTTTGGTATACACTATGTATTTATGAAATCACATCTCTACCAGGTAATGAGTTCCACCCTGCTAGAATGCCCGACTCCCCTCCTGCCCTGGCACCACTTCACAGAAAGAGCAATGAAATCTCTGCTTTAGACTGGCAATTCAAGTTAGAAAAATCTCCAGAGTGAGCGTGACAAAGAAGCACAACGATGTGCATAAACTGTGTGTACACAAGTGGTTCTCAAACCAGGCTTTAGAACACCAAGATGGTCCACATTTCTGCTCAACGCCAATGCACACAACAGAGGCCTATCCCAAAATGTGGACCATCTGGAGGCCCTGAGGTCTGGTTCGAAAACAACTGGCGTACACTACCGAAGGTTTGGAAGAATCTAGCTGAAATTATTTTTCCGCCAGACATAATGCTATAGGATACACTAATGACACCAAAGGAAACTAAAGTTAAATAAGAAATTAATAGACATGTGGAGATGGTTGTTTGTTAATTAATTTCTCTGATAATCTTTGAAAATGCCTCTTTCTAAAAAATCTGGTGTGCTTCTCTAAAATTTGAATCATATTGACTAAACAACCGAAAAATCTGCTAAACTAAGCAGCAATCTGCTACTGCAACACACTCCAGATCCAGCCTCTGTGGAGTAGAGGATGTGTTTAATGGAGGTTTGGATTTTCAGGGAACACAAGCCATGTGGTCAGTTACCTCACAATAGCAACTCTTGTTCGCAGTAATTTCATTTTGTGTAAGAAAGAAAAAAAGTGCTCGCACAGACCAGGCTGCCAAAGCACAGAAAACTGCTGAGATGGAAAAAAAACAAGCATTAGACAATAAAAAGAAGATACTTTTTAATGCCGTTAAAGGAAAAAACATTTAACTTCTTTTTTTTTTCAGTAAGCAACAACGGCATTTTTGTTACCCAAACATATCAATCCTTTACCTTTATTGCTCTCTGACTCAGGTTTAGAACTTCCACCATTAACTTGGGGAGGAGGAGAAGATTTTATGTCCTTCTGTACAGGGGGAAAAGGGAGTGGAAAGCAAGTTACATTTTAGCTTTCTGACTTCATGGCCACTGTGTAGATGGATTTGAATCAGAAGTTTACCTTTTCTGGAGTGTCTGTTTTGCGTGTCCTTTTCATGATTTCTTCCAGGCGCTGGTGGAGGAAAAACACCCCATTCAAAAAAAATATTTAAAAACTGTAATTCATATGTTATTTTAGTCTTATAAGGCAGATTTAAATTTCCATGGATTTGTAACCGTTATAAATTCAAGAGCATACTTAATCAAGGCAATAGTCTTTTCCAAGAATAATATTAAATTAATTTATAAAATAAAATGTATATTAATTTATTACAAAAGGAACAATAATATTTGTCCTCTATGCCAAATGACTATGCCAAGTCTAGTGAAGACAGTTAATATATTAATATAATTTCACTGAAGGATAACTGATACAAAGAAAGCCATCACCAGACCAGATACATTTCCACTGAGGGTTAACAGCATTGGAGCATGTTAAGAGGGAATCTCTCTCTGGTAAACACTCTGCACGAGTGTGTGTGTGTGTGTGTGTGTGTGTGTTTGGGGGGTCCTATTCATACCCAGTAATCATCCAAGGCTATTTTTACAAAGGCACATGAGTGCTATGTGACCAGTTAGTAGTGGATAAATGTGTCATGAGCCTAAAGCACATATTTAAATATTTGTTTAAAGTCAAAACAGTCTTTAAAATGAGTGGCCTTCATCCTACCTTCTTCCTCTGCAACCTCTCCTGCTCCTCCTTCTGGAAGTGTTTCTCTCTCTCCAGACGCTGCCTTTCCACCTCCTCTCGGGCCTTGGCTTCAGCCTCCTCTTTCTGCAAAACACACAGCTGTGACTGATGGAACAGATGGTGTGCTACTGCTGACTCACCTCAAAATTTACAGATTACTTCAAACGTTCTCACTTCTGTACATGTTTGTGTCATGTAAAGTGTCTTGTGTAATTAAGACTGACTTTTTTCTTTTCTTTTTATTGTCTGTGTACTGCTTTGGACACAAGATGGTGCAAGCGGTGAAAACAATCTGAGAAAATCTGACAGCTTCACTCAGAGCAGAGGCCAGAGGCATGCCTCAGACAGGGCTTTCCTGTGTGTGTGGTCCTCATGCTACTAAACCATAGCTTAGACAGCACTACAGGGTAAACTGAAGATCATGTAAGGATCAAGATTTTTACTGAGCTGTTCTTTATTATTCTGGTTCAGTGTGTGGGTGAGTGAAAGCAGAGATAGGGTGAAAACATGAGTGAATGAATTCATTCATTGATCATGAAAAAGATTATTTAAATAGTCTAATATGACATGGTACTTTAAACCATTAAACCATGGAGACTCTTGGCACAGTTGAGTATTTAACAGAAGCAGGCTCCAAACTTTCATGATCCACAGACAGATGACCCTAACCTGTCTCTGGAGGCGCTCATTTTCTTCTTGTTCAGCTCTGGCTTTCTCCTGGGCTTCCTTCTCCTGCTGCAGACGCTCATTTTCCTCTCTCAGCCTCTGCTGCTCTGCAAGGAGCCGTGCCTCCTCCTGCCTGCGCCTCCTCTCCTCTGCCTCCCGTGCCTCCCGTTCCATCCGTTCCTCCCTACACATGCACCTTATCATCAGTATTACCATACTTGGAGCATAAATGAAATAAAAATCTCCTTGAACAGGCCATAATGGAAAAGTCAGCATGCAGTCAGACATACACAGGAGGGTGTTCTAAGGCGGAATAACTAGAGGCACAAAATATGCCATTCAGCTGATGGGTCTAAAATAACTGGGCAGTCATCAATGGGCTAGTGTCAGGTCTGGCTGCCAAGATCATTCCTGCCAAAAGTCTTTCCAGCTTATAAACTCTGTCACACAGGACTGAGCTGGTTGCTTATAATGTCGACAATTCCTTACCACATGCAATTACATTGTAGGCATAGAGATGGAGGACAACTTATTCAGCTGCATCGCAAAGCATGTGTCAGATATGCAAGCCTCTCGGTTGTGCTGCTGCTTGAAATGCCGAACCTCCAAAAGCAAAAAATACTGCGGCAACGTTAAATCTGGAAGACGCATCAAAGCCTGTCTGTCTGTCTTTTCTTTGGCTGTGACTACTGAGTTACTTTCTCTAACGTATGCTGTGAAGCTGACCTCTCTTTCTCTTCCTGCTCTCTCCGTTCCTGCTCCTCCCTCTCCCTCTGTTCTCGGGCCTGTCGTCTCTTCTCAGCCAGGATGCGGGCGGCTTCCTCTGGATCAGTTGTTCCAGCCATGGGCTTGGCAGGGGAGGGGGCTGGAGAAGCTAGTGGAATGCTGGAATTAGGCAAGGACTGTTCAGGAACAGAGGGGAGACAGATTGCTGTGGTTGGTGTGCTTGTACGAGGGGGCGTGCCAGGGGTGGACAGCACGACAACTAAAGGGATGGGAGATGAGGCTAAATGGAAAAAAGACAGACAGACAGACAGAGACAGACAGAAAGCACAGGGAGAAATTAAGTAAGTAAGTAAACTTTTTTTCTACAGAACTTTTCTAAGACAAAGCTTCAAAGTGCTTCACAATAAAATAATTTTAAAAACAAAAGAAGAATTAACATTAAAGAAATTAAGACACATACAGACACACACATAAGCACATTACCTCTGATCATAATTCAAAAAAGTTACAAGAAATGGGTCTTGAGGCATATCAATATACCTTATCGAAGGGAGAACTACTCCATAGTTTAGTTTAGGTGCATACACAGCAAAAGCACAGTCTCCTTTTCGCTTCAGTTCAGTTCTAGGAACAACAAGAAGCCCCTTCGTGGATCTCAGCAACCTAGAACTTATATGGGAAGCTAACAATTCACAAATATGTTCAGGTGCTTCAGGCCTTATAGGTAAGAAGCCAAACTTTAAAATCAATTCTAAATTAACTAGTAACCAGTGAAGAGAGGCTAGCACTGGCCTGATGAGATCCCTACACCTACAAGATCAGCTTAACTAGTAAGATAAGTGTTTAAGAAACTGTTTATTCTCTAGTTTGGCTCAAGCACATTATTATTGAGACTCATTCATTACATCTTTCAAAGGTCAAAATTTTTATCTTATAGATCCCATCTTGCACATCATAGTGCAGTGATGCTGTTGCTGAAAATCTGGAATGTCAGAGGGCCAGTGTGTTGTGTTGTGATTGATGTGCAA
This sequence comes from Leptodoras nelsoni, assembly GCA_028566375.1. NCBI lineage: Eukaryota > Metazoa > Chordata > Actinopteri > Siluriformes > Doradidae > Leptodoras > Leptodoras nelsoni. Next base: position 17,474,885 of record JAOVVG010000047.1, on the reverse strand, counting down.
TGACTCAGTAATTGCCACAAAGTGGAGCTGCAGAAAACAGTCATGATCTTAAGAAGCCTTCCCATATCATTATCAACAATGTAATCTGCTTCCCAGATAGACTATTGTACTTTTTGAGCATTAGGCATGCCAAAATTCTTTTCATACACCTTTCCCTACACTAAAACAAGTGTTGAACAGAAGCTGAGAAACAGAATTCTGCAAATGAACACGCTGACATTTAGCTATGGCATCTACATAAATATATAAACAACAGGAAGGTGCCCTATTAGACCATGGTGTAATTGTAAGACTCACTGCGGTGCTCGCGGGCTTGTTCTGCAGCAGTAGGTGTTTTTGTGTGCGCCTCCACACGGATTGGCGTTCGTGCCCTCTTCGGACGAGATTTTGGGGTGTTGGGGCTGACGAGGGCTGATGGGTGTCTGGGCGAGGAAGCCCGCTGCTTCATCAGTGCACTCGGACTGTAAGAACATACGGAGACCATAACGTGTCAACATCTCAATATAATAGCACCATCCTTCATGTGAATTAGAAATCAGTCAGCCGTGGGTTACCTGGGCTCACGTCTGGCTGGCATTGATGGTAACGACTGTCTCTTCTTCAGCACCTTCTCTTTGGTGATGGAGCTCTTTTCCTTTTCGTTCTCCCTCTCCTTGTCCTTCTTCTCTTTCTTATTCTTATCCATCTGATAAGAAACCCCAGAGAGTTAAAGAAGAGAAATACTTATTACATAAAAAATATATAAACACTATTAAGGAACAAGTCTTTGAGCTAGTTTTGAAGCGTACAGGAGTAAAGTCCTGTCTGCGTGGGCGCTGGGTGATGTCGGGGGTGCTGGTCGTGACCCTCCAGCGCTCAGAGCATCGATGGGGCCGGTGAGCGCACACTGCCAGTGGACTTGCCGAGGCTGAACGAGGGCACAGGGGTGATTCTGTGGGGATGGAGTTTGACATTTACACAGATGCACATATTAAAACACTGTGACTTCTAAACAAGAGATATACAAACAGATGACTTATGACTATGACTTTTTTTTTTTAATAAAATGAATCGTTATTTCCTCCTTAAGAATTCTCACTGAAATACTTAACTTTGCATAGAAAATTAAAATTGCCACTTAACACTACATACAATAAATTACAAGTAAAAAGTGTTATAGACCAATTTAACACTTTAGGCCAATACGAGTCAGAAGCTCAGTAACCCTAAGCAAATATCAGTTCAGTTGTTTACTCACGAGAGTCTTTGCCACTGCTGTGCACGCTGACAGCACTGCGACTTCGTGCCAGGAAGGACAGCGTGGGGGTCATTAGGCGGTCCACAATGCTACTCTCCCAAGGACTTAACTCCAATCTACGGGCTACAGAAAAACAGAAAATATTAATTAAATGTTTATTGTTTATATTAATTATTATTCATGTTTGCCAACCATGATATATAGGATGAAAATGAAAAGGTCTTATGTTAAATAAACCACGGTAAATAATAGTAAAATCAATTTAATATTTGGCACGATCACCATTCACTTTTAAAACTATATCAGTTCTCTTGTGTACAGTGTGAAAAAATGCAGTCTCAGAGTACTCCACTTTCTTCCCAACTCCACTTGCAGCTACAATGATTTAGAACTTAGTGTAACTTGGTGAATGAGCATGCGAATGAAAACATGCCATTAAATAATAACTTACTATGTCAGGTTAATGTAATGTGTCTGCATCCATGCCGAGTACACTCTTAGAAAAATAACGTTGGTTAGATTCTTCTTCTAATGTTTGTAAGATTCTTTGGATAATTAATGGTTCTACCTTTCTAAAGGTAAAGTTCTGCATGAAATCCTTTGAAAGGGAAACTCTCTCTCGTAGGGTTTTTATAGAACCTAGAATAGTTACACCACACAATTTTAAAGGAAACGTCTTTTCTAAGAGTGTAAAAAAAACAAGTTGTCTTTTCCAAATGACCAGTTTACATGAATGAACAAATTCCTATTTCTATCATACTGTGAATTTGGATACAACTATGCACTGCAGACAAACTATCCTCTCAGTGGCAAACTCATCGGATCTGAAGCACAAGAACACTCTGACACACATTCACTTATGAAATCTGGCCCATGATGCATAAAAGAAAAGAAACAAAGACAGAAAACACCCACCACCAAAAAGGAACCTTTGAGAAAATGAAACCCCAATGTGATGTCCTTCGGAGGAACGTGGAGGAACAGGACATGAAGAGACAGGGTATCAAAATTCATATCGGTGTGAGTATGCATATGTCAGGATTTATGAAACTCAAGACTCAAATCAGGCGGACAGGTTGGGATTGGGTGATTGCCAGGAAGAGGTAGGTGATTGAATATCAAAAAAAAAATTAATGAGGAAAATGAAAATCATAATATGTGACGACATAGGGGAATAGACCAAATCCAGACGGGCAGTTGTCTTACTTCTGCTGGGGGAGTTCCAGAGTGTAGCAGAGGATTTGGAGAGACGGTTGTTTAGAACAGAATCCACGTGTTTGGGAAGGTTGACTGCAGAAATTGAGCATCGGCCTGTAAAACCCAGAGCATACCGAACACACTCATATTGAAGGACACTGCAGAAGCTGGAAGTGCTGAACATCAGCCACAGCGTGCCATGGATCAAATATTACAACCAAAGACGATACTCAAATTATAGGATGTTCATCAAGCCTGCGACAAGATTCTCTGATATCAGTCATTTTATATGGCACATACAAAACAAATAGCAAAACAAGATTTGTGCAATATGCCATTTAATACGGGAGGGGGGTGTGGTCAAATCCTTAGATTAATAAGAATTTCTCTGGAGTAAATCGTGATAAAGGTTGTGAGGAGACCCTGCATCCTCAGTATGCAGTACCAAGCTCCACTGCAGTGATTTAACACAGTCCCCAGGTTACTCTGCACAACACTATTACAGTTCATCTTAAATCTCAGAGCTGACTACAACTCACAGCAGGAACAGGAAAACAGCTAATAGTTTAAAGGAAAAATCCTTCATGGAGGATTTGCAAACTAACCTTTAGAAATAAAATGATTCTTCACTGTTCACCCCTTTTGCAATGAAGACTCTTCTTTTTTTAAGCTTAAAGTTCTTTCATGGACTCATGGTCTATATTCAGGTTAGGTAAATCAATTCCTTTCCTCTTGGGCAGGAGTGTCTAGTCTTATCCACAAATCACTGGGGTCACTGGAGATTTCCATTCCAATCCAGCAATAGGATAGTCAACTGAAGACTAGTCTAATAGTCTAATGAAGGTGATAATGTGTGGTAACAAGAACCTACAGCCAATCCAGCGCTCTGTGGATAAGACACCTCTACTCTTGGGTCTAAACTAAGGAGCTCTGATGGGATTTTGTGCCATGATGGAGTGCCGGATCAGTCTTTAAAGCTACCGACAGAAAACTTGTGCATTAAAATAGAAGCACTGCCAAGATGATACTGCCAAGCCCTTTAGAAAGACCCTTAATCTCTTCATTTCTTTAGTTTTGATCATAATAACAGATTGTTCATTGGGGACACACAGCTTGGATACACATGTACCTAAATCAACATAAAACTCGCTGTGAACTCTACCAAACTTCACCACGATAGCCACTTCTACCCAAAACTAAAAGCTTACAATAATAATCCTGTAGACAACAACAACAATGATCCTGTAGATGAGAAATAAAAGGTCATAGTTATTAATTATAGCTTTGTTATGGTTTATATGCACATTATTTCCAGCCTTCCAATCCTTCATGTGCTATATGAAACCTTCATGTCTCACACCTGAAGGAACACAAAGATCTTGGATCACACAGTATGATCAGACCTGTTGCTCCTTGTATGCACATCCATGCAGTCTAAATTAGCTTTAATGTTCTACCCAATAATTCACATGAAAGGTCATATTTCCCCAATCATGTACATGTAACCAAGAGAATGTGGCCTGAGATCTTCTGAAATGAAATATTTACCTTAAAAGATCTTAAAAGGTCAATTATGCTTCAATTATGGGCTACAATCAGTCTTCTCACAATTAGCAATACCCATTTGTGAACAGTCAGAAAGGTTGAAGATTTTAGGTAACACTTCCTATGAATCCACTATTCACAATGCATTATGAAGGCATTTATAATGCATTAGATTGCATACATAGCACCTTATAATGACTTCCATAAGCCTGTATAATTATTCATAAGTAGTTATAGCTACATACATAACACTTCATAAAGTAAGAGTAATAAGACTTAAGTGTTATGTATGTAGCCATAACTACTTATGAGTAATTATACATGCTCATGGTAGTCATTATAAGGTGTAATATTAATATTCCATTTAATAATTTATGAATGCATTCATGATGCATTATGAATACTGGATTCATAGGAAATTGTACCAGATTTTGTACTTTTTGTTTTTTTTGTACAGTTCCCTACAAACGTATTGGTTTGTAGCAAGGTCGATTCTCCTGCTTTGGCTATACACTGAAGACATTTGGGTTTGAGTTACAAAAATTAAGAGACAATAGATCAGAATTTCAGCTTTCATGTCCTGATACTTGCACCCAGATGGGTTAGAACATGGCACGTTCGGTAGAAGGCCATTTTTGCTGAGCAGAAGTACTGGAACACATCAGTAACTTAACATAATACTGTATTTGGTTGCATGTTACTTGCTTGTAATAACCACACATTCCAGGCTTGTACTTTAGCTTCTTTCAGTTGTTTTTTTTATATACAGTATGATGTTCGTGATGAAACATCCAAAGGTAGATACAGGGGTTAGACAATGAAACTGAAACACCTGTCATTTTAGACCATAATAATGTATTAGTATGGTGTAGGGCCTCCTTTTGTGGCCAATACAGCATCAATTCGTCTTGGGAATGACATATACAAGTCCTG
>JAOVVG010000047.1:17459643-17469730 GCA_028566375.1 Leptodoras nelsoni | reverse complement strand
GCTGGTCCAATTTAGCCATGAAACCTCCCACACTAAAATGACAGGTGTTTCAGTTTCATTGTCTAACCCCTGTAGATTTGTTGAAATTTGAAATACTTTTGCTATTCATGCATATGAATAACCAACAAAAGCAATGTTTAGTGCACATCTTTAAATCAAATGTAAATCATATGTTAAGAAAAAAGATATAAATAAAACATTGAGGCAGATTCAATTTGAAACAGTGGAGTCTAAAAATACTAAAAAATAAAGCAACAAGTTCTGTGCTTCTCCAAGCACAGAAGCACAGATGATGCCAAAAACCCACAAAGCAGTGAACTAGACCAAATACATAGTTGAATGCTATCAGGAGATGTTGAAGCTCCTGAGCGTATCTGTAACTGTACCTCATCCAGCAACATCTTATTATGCTATAGAGAGCACAGATAAAACAGATGGAGTTTTAGTTTTAAAAAAATCAAAAGAATAAGAGATACTTCTAATCTTTAGACATTGTGACTCTGTGACACTCACTCTGACTCTGGCTGGAGCTGGCACTCAGGCCTCCAGCCCATGACCATCGCTGGTGGCGAATCTCAGCCCATGTCTTCTTTGTAGATCTCTGGATGGCAGCTTCATAGCGCTCCTATGCACAAACACACACATTTAAAATCAAACAACTGCCCTGGAGTTTAAGCATAACATCCTGTAGATTCGAAGAAGACTACGCCTCACCTTGTTCTTCTCCAGTTTCTGCTTCTGTCTCTCCTCCAGAGCAACCCTGCGCTTCTCAGCTTTCAGCCTCTGATCCTCCAGCTTCTTCCTGCGCTCCTGTATCTGCTGCTCTCTTAACTGCCGCGCCCGTTCCTCCTTCTCCAACCACTCTGACTTCTTAGCAGCTTCACAGGAAGACACACAGTTTCACAGTGTTCACACAGTTATAAACACCAATAGTTCTGTTTTTGAATGACTATCCTTGTTTAAACTTGTACTTTAAACTGTCAGGTTTTCAAGTAATCTCTTCCTCACCAACTAAGCAACATCAAAATTGCTCAGCCTAATCTGCTGCATTAAAACATCAAGGGGATCTGGTCATTTAGGTGCTTTTTTACACCTTTGTCATGTCAAGATGGGACTAATGCAACTCGCTCCAGACTATTCTTCCCCTGTGTACCATCTGATCACTGAACCTGATCCAGAATGCAGCCTCACAACATCACTCATTGCTACATTCCCTGCACTGGCTTCCTGTACCTGCCCACATCAGATTTAACACTGATGCTTGCCTACAAAGCCAAAAACAGACCAGCCCTCACCACCCTCACCTACCTGAAGGCACTCATTACACACACCACTCTTCCCTCAGGCCTCTAAGATGGCTCGACTACAAGGAAAACCTGCATCAGTGCTCTTCTTTGTCTTGGAACCTACGTGGCAGGACGAACTTCCCCTGGCTGTCTGAAGAGCTGAGTCACTGTCTGTCTTCATATAAAAACCAAAGATGTACCTCTTTACTAAACACCACTAAATAAAACCATTTTGAACTGTTTTTCTTGCTTTGCCAAAGAAGCTGTACCAACTCCTCTTTAAAGGGTAGACTTTATTCTTAGCCCCTGGCCTATAAAGATATGTTTTTAATGGCATGAGATCATCCACATACTCTGACCTCTGAGTTAGATGTGAATGCCGTGCCTCTAAACACTAGCGTAAAGCAATAGCCAAACCAAATACACATAAAGAACTAGAATGAAGTGGTTGGCTTATTTTCCACAGCTGCAAGTACAATGCTTGACTTTATGTTTGAGGCTTCACACAGCTTTACAACACGTATTAAACTCGAGCCCCACGAGACAAATATGGCAAGTTTCATCTAAAAAAAATAAAATAAAATTAATACTGAAACAAGCTGTAAAACCTACTGCTCAACTAGCACTTTCAAGCACTTGCATTAGACCCTTCACATTGGGACTGTACTCCGGACAGGCTCGCACCTCACAGTGCTGAAACACTAAAGTCTACATTTCTGCTACACTGCTACATTTCATTCAAGCCCCACATATCAATGATGGAGTCAATGGTCGGCTCCAAGTCAGGTAAACCAGAGCTCCAGACTGCAACCACAAGCAGGTCAACTTTACATGATGATCATGCAACTGACCACCCAATGCACAGAACATCAAGAGTTTATATATTAAATAGATGGATTATATAATAGCAATATCTTGATAAGGTTTTACCATGATTAAATTAAGGCTCATTTCAATGGTCTAGCAAGGTTAATAATAATAAATCAACTAGGATTTTTTTTTTAATTATTATATAGCTTCCTCAGTTTCTATTAACTCTCATGCTTCTTTTTCTTTTACAAGCCATTTTATATCACTTCTTCTGTATTTATTTAATGCTTACATTTAGGATCTTTTTATTACTTCTCATATGTTCCTATCTGATTCTTATTTTTTTTTAAAAAGCGCATTAAAACTATATTTTATACTACACTATTTTATGATTTCTTCTGCACCCTTATACTTGTTTTTTCATGTTGTTGTTCATGTTTACATCTAAAAATCATATCCTAAAATAGATCAACACCTTCCTTAAATCTTCCTTCTGCAGGCTGTAAATTCATCCATTTATTAATAATAAAAAGGGGGAGCGACCAGAATCATATGCTGGTGCAAACATCTATGAAAGTTCGTAGCACCAGTAATTCCAGTGTAAAAGGTCAGTACACATATATAGCCTGGAGTACGGGGTTGCACAACTAATCATTTTTACTCCTCGTCCAGTAGGTCTAATTAAACAAAGTAGTGACCTAGTTATCTTTTCTATAGTTAAATTAAGGTACACTTCATTGAAAATGCTAACAAATATTCATTAAACATTCTGAAAAAAATTCCAAGTGTAGACTTACATAATGTGCAGAATTCATCATTTATTCTAAAATATTACATGTATGCTTCAATATCCAACTATCTGCAATGCTAATCAATAATAATAATAATAATAATAATACTGTTGTCATGTGTATGGAATTAATAAGTTATTTAATACTGCTATCAAGGTCAAATGAACACTTTTTCCTGCCAATCCATTCTGTGGATGAGAGGCTTTTCCAAGACTAAGACAGATTGTTAAATTAAAGTGAACTTCACACAGATGCAATACCAAACCAAAACTCAGAAACAGAATCGCATATGTGGTTGTGCGGCAAAAAATCCAAATATGGTACATTGTGTATCTCCTGCTTCTGTCCCGAAAAAGTTATCTTATACTGAATATATCTTTATATACATCTACCTCTATACATCTTTCCTGACTCAAACAACCTGCTTAGAATTATGGGCCTTCTTCTCAGTTTCTATATAAAACCCACTCAGCCCTCGACTCCAACTGTAATGGCTGCATAGAGCAGTACCGTCATCATTTGCATTTATTAATGGCATGAATAAACATATATAAAAATGGTCCTAACAGATCATAATAGTTTTGAGGACAACTACTAAAAAACGTATTGCCTGATTAGCAAGGTTGCTTAACCCAGAGATGAATTATTAGTAATGATGGGAGATATGTTTTCCTTGCAACTAAGATGATTTTTGGATTTGGCAGAAGAGAAGAGGAACAGAGGAAATGATTTAGAGCTTAGGGATTAAGATGACTACTTGGAAGGAACCATAAAAGGGAGAAAAGTAGATCAGTGTCTTGATTGTGGACCAAAGCACTAAAGATCACCACCACCACTATGGACACTTAGGGAGGGACTTACCTTGAAGCTGGCCACGTTGTTCTGGAGAGTGAGAGAGAAGACAAGAGCACCTGTCAATCATGCAAAGCAGTGCAGTGCTGCTACGTGTACAGCCACGAGCAAAAGGGCAAACACTCACAGCACACACACACACACACAAACATGCACAGCTTTGGGGAGGTTTCGTATAAGAAGGGATTTTGGCATGTTAAAATGTTATGAAGGACGAGACATTTTATTCTTGATTTAGTGTTACTGCGTCTTTCCTACTGAGAAAGGACACAGTGGAGCCTTTCCTGAGGTCAACCAGACATGGTGAATGAAACAATGAAAACCAGCAAAATGTGAGTAATTAGTAAAAATAAAAAAATACGTTAAAAAAATAATAATAATAATTCACATTAATTTTTAAACACTGCATGACATTGGGAACGGTTCTAGCACAACCAGCAGGAGGCAGCGTCTTCCTAAAAACCACAATTCACTCACCCAGACATTTAGCCTTTTCTTCTCTCCGTTCCTTTGCCAGTTTTTGCCTGTCGTCCAGCTTCACTGCATCTACAGGAGGACAGAGTGAGTAAGAGACAGGGAAAGAGACCAAGACAGAGAGGAAGTGAGAGAGTGATGAGAGGAGCTATTGTACAGATGGGTCTAGTCTCACATCTGCAGTGCTATAAAGCATTGAAAATCAGCACAGGAGCCTGCAGCAGCGAGGAGCTCCGCTCTCAGTACTGCGTCATTCACACCACATTTCCACAGAGGAGCCTAACAGTCTGAGGAAGCAATAAAACATAATGGGACACAGCATTATAGGAAAATAATCCAGGACAATCAATGGAAGGGGCTTTATTCATCATATGCCTCCAAAAAATTGCCAATTATTTGACAAATAATACAAATTTTTTACAAATGATTACTATTAAGGGACACCACATCATATTTTATCCATTAATAATTACATTTAATACTGTAAAATGTCTGAGAAACAAGCTAGTTTGCATCACTTATGCTACAGCAGCTCATCACTAGCCCCTCTTTTCCTCTTTTCCATAAAGTTGCAATTACAGCTTTGTGACTGAAAACACAAGACTTTTACAAAGCACCAACACCTGAGACTCCATCCTCAAATGTTATCTAAACATCTCCAGAAAACTTCACCATTTAACTCAAACAATTCATTAAAATCCATTTATTACCAAACTTAGATTATGTAAAGCATCTGGTATACTTGTCCCTGAACCGGCTGTTACTATAGAAACGATACCACATTAGAATGAGAGCGTTCATATAAACCAGTGATTTGCCTCGCAGCCAACATTTGTTGTTGTCAACTGACTACCATGCTAATTACTTATAGAAGAGGTCATTTCTGACCTATCAGAATTCAGACATTTGGCATTTATTCACATTTTGGCATTTATTATTTTTATGCAACACCATTATAAAGCGTAAAAGCATCATGATCCAGACATCGCCATAGTAACCAAATAATCTTTTGCTTTCAAGTTACTGGACATGGTACAGTAAAAATGGTGGCATGAATATTCTGTGCTGCATTAGTCAACATCACACAGGTACACAAAATAAAACTCAAACCTGACCCATTAATAATCTATAATCGTATCCATTATTGCACAGCACAGTTGAGTTCTTGAACCTGATTGGTCAGAAGGTGTGCATTATCTTCCACAAGACTCTAACCTGAATGATACTCTCAACGTGCTCATTCTAATATGTTATTGTTTCTATAGCAACAGTTCATACATACGGATGGTGGGTGATCCATATACTTTAATAAACTGATTTTTTAAAATGTGTTGAGTTTTTTTTACATGTATTTAACATTTATGGAAGGAGAAAGGAGTCTCCTTTATAGAGGAGTTATGCTTTATGGTGTAAAAGATAGATGCTGGGAAGGGAACGATGTTATTTCCTCTACAACTTGCACGAGAAGAGGAACAAACGTCCCGCTGTTCATTACATGAAATTATATTACATTATAGTTGCCCTATTTTTATAGTTGCCCTGATTTGAATTCATATTCTCATGATGCACTCTGTTGTTACAGGAAGCAGAATTGTTCCTTAAAATTCTTAAAGTTCCATAAACTTCCATGACAGAAAAAAGAAACTAAAGAAAATTATGGAAGCCAAACTTGTCTTAACTGACTGATTACATTTGTAGCCAAAGGAAAATCAGTTCCTTTTCAGCCGAAATATTCATTTAACCACTAATCACGCTGTCTGCTTTTGTTCTAGAGGTAGCAGCTAGATTAGGCTTTATGAGGCTAGGCTGAACTGGCTTTAATGTGTCTAACAGAGCAAACTGGATCTTCACACACAGACACACACACACACACACACACACAGACACACACACATATACACGCATACACACACATATACACATACACATACACCTCCAGCTGATCAAGGCTGCGAATGGTAGGTATTTAGGAGAAGGGTCAGATACCTGTCAGACTGATGACATCACACAAAGAAACAGATATTTTTTTTTTACATGTCAGAGAAGGAAAGAACAGAACAGGTTTCCACTTGACTGTAATACACGGCTGTATAAAATAGTTATTGAACACATTTAAAAAAGGAAATTCTTTTATTCCCTTGCACTGTAATAAAAACACAAGCCTTTATAAGACACTACAGACAGGTTTCTTGGTGCTCTGTGCTCCACTTTGGCTGTTATTTATAGCACATAAAAAGCTGAAGAGTCCCATGAGCTGCAAGATTTGATGAGCAAACTATGTTCATCATGATGAGTCAGTCCGTCTAAGCCAGAAAAAGAAGCAGACTGACCCAAAAACAGCACCAAAAAAGAGCAGAGGAATCTGTACTCCAGCAGAGATTTTAAAAACCGTTTAAAATTGCTTTGGATTTAAAAATAACTTGAAATATTTTTTATTCAAATGCATTTAAATATTAATTAGGCTATAGTTTTAGCCAGACATCACCACTAGCACAACATAATTGTATCACATAAAGCACAGAAAGAGAAAAAAAGGCAAAGAAATTCCTTTAACATCCATTTTCATTAACATTACTGTATTACAATATCCATAAGAGGACATCCCCATTACTGTCCCCATGTGTTCAAATAATTGGAACACACATACTTTGAGTATAATATTTAGTTAATATCTGAATTGACAATGAATAATTATGTGAAAGAAGTATGCTAGGAATGGCATACCTTCCTTCAAGCTTGTCTATACCAGTAAGTACCAATTTGCCCAAAAAAATATACTTTTAAACCAGTAAAATGGAACACACATGATCTAAAATATTTTGTCTCTGATACAGTGCTGTGAAATATTTTTTTGATTTTTATTTAAATATTTGCCTTCTTCCCAATTTCTTCTATTTTGTGCTAATTAGTCACATTTAAATGTTTCAGACCATCAAACTGATTTTAAAAACAACATGAGTAAACACAAAATGCAGCTTTTAAATGATTGTTTCATTTATTAAAGACTTATTCAAAACCTATATCACCCATGTGAAAAAGTAATTGACCCCTTAAACCTAGTTGTGCAGTTGTTACTACCCTTGGCAGGAACAACTGCAATTAAGTCAGTCTTCTGCTACACTGGAGGGTCTTGTCCTGCTGTAGAACCCAACTGCACTCTAGCTTTAGGTCAGTAAGTGACTGATGGACATTCTCCTTCAGGATTTTCTGATAGAGAGCAGAAATCATCGTTCAAATCAATTATAACAAGTTGTCTTCCTGAAGAAGCAAAGCAGCCCCAGACCATCAAACTACCACCACCATGTTTCACTTTAGGTATGGTGTTCTTATGGTGGAACAGGCTTCCAAAAAGTTCCACCTTTGACTCATCAGTCCACAGAATATTATCCCAAAAGTCTTGAGGGTCATCTAGATGTTTTTTTGGCAAATTTACATTTATGGCATTTGACAGACACCATTATCCAAAGTGACTTACATTTATCTTATTTATACAACTGAGCATTTGAGGGTTAAGGGCCTTGCCCAGGGGCCCAGAAGGGGCAGCTTGCTGGTGCTGGGATTTGAACTTGTTACTTTCTGATCAGTAGCCCAACATCTTAACCACTGAGCCACCACAGTCCCTTAAAGCTTTTGTACATGGAATCATGTACTTTGACCTTAATGGAGGTAAGCGAGGCCTGCAGTTCTTTAGCTGTTCATCTGGGTTTTTAATGTGAAGGAGTTGTTGATGCGCTCTTGGTGAAATTTTGGTGGATTGGCCACTCCTGGGAACATTCACCACTGATCCAAGTTTTCTCCATTTGTGGAAAATGGCTCTCACTGCATTTCACTGCTCTGGAGTCCCAGAGCCTCAGCAATGACCTTAGCAGTGACTTCATATTTCTATATAAAGGCAATTACTTTTTCAGATCGGGCAAGGTAGGGTTGAATAGCATTTTCCATTAATAAATGAAATCATCATTAAAACCAGCATTTTGACTTTACTTGGGTTATCTTTGCTTAATATTAAAAGTAGTTTGATGATCTGAAACACTGAAGTGTGACAAATATGTAAAAATAGAAGAAAATGGGAAGGTGCAAAAATGTTTTCACAGCTCTGTATCTTTCTTTTTAAAGAACAAAAACAGTATTTGAACACTGAAATTTGTTCTGACAGTTCCAACTCCACTGTCTCTACTCCTCAGCTCCATATCCCTTTGTCTATGTTTCTCAGGAATTTTATTTGGCAGAAAACATACAAGTGTACTTGCTGCTTGCTGCTTTATTGTAGGCGTGCTTCAAAGATCAGTTTCAGACAAAATGTGGATTGACAGATGCATGGTATGGTCTGTGTATATTCCATTAAAGGTTTATGAGTGGTTTCAGTCAACAGATTGTTCTCTCACTGGTCTCATTATGTCAAGAAGTACGTTTTGGACACCCATGTAAATGCAGCTTTAATGAACTCCCAGTCTACCTGCTTACACTGGCAGAGCGGATTACCCGATAAAAGAAGGACTCACCCTGCAAGGCAACTGTGCATGTGTGTTACATTAGAGCGGAGATTAGCACTCTCAGCAAGTGATGCCAATTATGTAATTATGAATAATTACAGGGTACCTTCGTGAGCCGTCTGCTCGATATCAGTAGAGCCAAACTGATAAACCTGAAGGGTATAAAGTTCGAGATAAATTGGCAGCCTATAAAAAAAAGCACAGAACTTTAAAAGGAGAAGGAATATTTGATCCATTAACACATATCCAGGCCACCAAGCACCAGCAAGGAGAACATCTCCATAGCAACCAGCACTGGCTCCGTGTGCAGAAGCGAACCTGGTGTTAGAGGATCAGAGCAGCGTGTTCTATATGCTGCTGACCGGACACTCCATAAGGACATGCTGAACACTGTCAGGTTCCACCCTCAAGGACTTCAAGGTTATTCTGTAATCATGCATACTTTTTTCCCCCTCATAGAACTTGTGTAGCATGCTTATATCACGATATTTCAGATATTCACATATATAGAGATAAATATTATATTTAGGAAAAGACGCAATGCACCACAATCATAAAAACAGCTCTTACACCCAGTGCACCCATATAAAATTAAAGAATTAAATTATTTTCTATGCAAATTAATATTAATAATTTTATATGTAATTTTGTTGCCCATATAACATTAAACAATAAATAATTTGTAATAAAAACACCAGAAAAAAAAGCCAAGATTTAATTGGCTACACTTATGCTGTTATTACACAGTATATCGTCACTGTACCACTAGCACAGCTCCAGCACCATAAAATGCCTTGCACATAAGGTTTGAATAAGCAGCCAACATGATTAAAAAGTGATGGCATCTACCCTGTAATGCTTAACCATTGGTGATTAATATGACGCATCGGTTTTAAATATTAATGCTGCGTTTCATCTGGACACTTCACATTACCACTCTTGATTAATGATTAAAGATTAGACACATCTGATGTTCTTGACCTTTCAGTGGAGAATAAACACATTTGTCTGTCCTTTAATCGTTCTGTTTTCATCACTGATTTTTTGTCATTGCTTGACTAATTAGACACGAGAGGATAAATATGTGCAAGTCTGTGAAAATACTCTCTCATTGCTAGTGAACTGGCTTTGGTTAAATAACTTGCATAAAAGCATGTGACTGGAAAAACTGCAACAGAAGAGCTGCTACTGAAGCCACACTGAACTACAGCCAGATTTGGTCTGTATGTTGATCTTTTCTGCTACAGTATTTTTTGAGTGTTTATGTGTGAAATGTTTTTTTGCCTTGAATTGAATTTTAGTGCATTATTATTATTATTATTATTATCTCTTTTAGAACGTTCACTCAAATCCATACCACACAGTATGAATGGCACAGCTT
>JAOVVG010000047.1:17392092-17418100 GCA_028566375.1 Leptodoras nelsoni | reverse complement strand
CGGATGGGTTAAATGCAGAGGTCCAATTTCACTGTGTGCAAGCACAAGTGACAAAAATGTCTGACTTTCACTTTCAAGCCCTGAATCTCTGGAAACTTTTACATCGAACCTCTTTCGCAACCGAGCTGGACTTGATTTTTAGCGCTGTCTGGAGCCAAAGACGACTGACGTAATGCACGCAGCAATTATGCAGTGAGACTGAAATATTTGTTATAAAGAACTGGAGTGTTTTAGAAATGGAAAAGGTAAAATTCATTTTAAAATAATGCATCAGTTTAAAATCTTGATATCATCGCTTATATTGACTAATTGCAACAGCCTTAATGGTTTAATGGCTTGATTATGACAAAAACAATATGTAAGCACGAGTGGACAGTGAAGACTGTTTCTGTTCACATCGTGTCCAATTCAAAATGAATGAGTTTTATGTTACGTTTTATGTTTCCAGCATGAGGATGGCAAGTTATCATGAATTTGCAATTTTTCAATTTGGTGTAATGGAGCTTGGGAAATGGGTCATGGCATTTAAGATTTTTTCCATGTATGAGCATTTCAAGGGTGTACCATGACTACAAGAATTCTGGCAAAACCTCAAGCAGTGTGGCCAAAAAAAGACTCTGGGTGAACGTGACCAGCGTCGGCTGGCAAGTATCTTTTCACATGATAGTTTTGCGACACTGCCTCACGTAACATGGGAACGCATGGGAACATGGGAATTCAATGCTGGGGCCTCAACAAACATCAGTGTGAGGACTGTTCAACGTTCCCTCCAATGTTCTGTGGGGGACCTACCAAGTATTAACTGGTTAACCAAGTTTTTCTGGTACTTCAGTGTATAACCAGTTTGAGATGTCTAATTTATATCCATAAGCCACTCATTAACAGTTATGCATTAAAAGATGTTAGATGCTCACATTAGTTGCTTATCCTGACCTTTGTACATGAGGAACTTTAAGAAAATATATAGAGAGTATAGGGAGTAGAGGTGAGAGACAGATTGTGGATAGGAACGGGGTGTAGCCTCTCACCAGTAGCAGGACTGATCACGGGACTTTGCATCCCTGAAGCCAGAACTCAGGAACATGTCCTTATAAATGCGTCCACAGAGACAGTAGATGTCCGAGGCCACTGGCTCTCCTGACTGTAGTATGGGCAGAATGATCGACAGAGCTTTCTTGCGGTCACCTGGGCAGTTCCTCCTGGACGGATTAATCAAAAGTGCATGTTCGATGTGAAAACAGCCCATGATTGTATGTATTCTTTGTATAATAAGTAAATACCAAGTCTTACCTATTCAAAGCAAATATGTACTGAAACTTGATATTTGGCTGTGCAGCCACTGCACACATGGGCAGGTCATTCAGGGTTTCCACCAGATTAATTATGGACTCATAATCCTGTCAAGAAGTTCATTATTAATTTACAATCCATCAGTTACTTATTTTACATGCAGTGGACACAGTGACTGATCTGTTTGCCGATTAAAGGACATAATACAATTTCATTATTTTGCCATATTCCTTCATGCATCATTTACTCCGAATCTTAGGTTCAAATTTAAGAGCATTAGTCCAGAACAGGATATAGTCGGCATAACAGGCATTAATAAGTAGCAACAGGAGTAACAGGCATACTTGCCTAAAATGGCATTAGACATTCAATATTTCATTCTGTGTGGTGACATGTTATGATGCAAATGCATCGGTTTTAAACAGGCTTCTGTCATACATACTGCAGAAACAAAAACATGCAGCATTCTGATTTGGCTGTCAACAGAATAACAATGATGAATACTGGCTGATACTCAGAGCTCCGATATCTAAAACAGGAACCAGCGCATGCAAAATACAGAAAGAAATTCAGGTGTAATGTAGAAGGAACAAAATCATAACCAAGCACATGTGGATACAACACGTAATAGGAATTCAAAACAATTAATACGGCAAGAGAGAAGAAGAGCTAGATCCAGCCCAACACACACACACACACACACTTAGACATAGTGTAAAGCCTGACCTGGATATCACGGTAAGACAGCAGCAGGTTCATCACTATGTCAGGGCTGAGAAGTTCCACTGTGTCCAGGCGTTTCTGGATTCGGTTCAGCTCCTGGCCCAGGGTTTCTCCACTGAAACGCTCCCGAGCCGTCCGGATATCCCGCCGGATCGATTCGTGCACATACTCGCTAGAATAAAGTTTAAGTGAGCAGATTGTGGAATTGTACAAGCACTCCGGGATAGAAAGAACACAAAGAATAAGCAACATGAAAGCAGACTGGCTGAAAGTCTGTGGACACCTGACCATCGTGTTTTCGTATGCTGTAGCATTACAGTTTCCCTTTACTTTGAGGAACTATGAGGCGAGTGGTCTACCCCGAGCCCTGACCTCAAATCCACTGAACAATTCTGTGCCCTAGGTCTCCTCTTGGCATGGCCGAATGAGCGCAAATCTCAACAGCAAGATTCTGGGGGTTTTTTGCAATGGGATTTTTAAACAATTTAAACACATGTAGGTGTGACAGTCGGGCATCCACATACTTCTGACCTTAGTGTCCACAGGACCCATAGTACCAATTGCACAGAGAACTACTAAGTAGAATATGAATATATAGTGTGATAAGTAAACAGATAATAAGGTTGATGAGGAGTATGACATGGTTCAACCAGAGAACTTAGTATTTCTGCTTTGCTTTGAATAACTGCGGAAGGCTAGGAGTGATCCTACTAACATGATTAAAAATGAAAAAGTGCTGTGCAAAAGTCTGATATAATAAAATTTACATTTACATTTATGGCATGTGGTGGACACCCTTATCCAGAGTGACGTACGTTTATCACATTTTAAAACTGAGCAGTTGAGGGTTAAGGGCTTTGCTCAGGTGCCCAACAGTGGCAGCTTGATGGCGCTGGGATTTGAACCCCCAACTTAACAACTTAACCACTGAGCCACCCCTGCCCTAAACCGAAACGTCTTCTACGTAAACGTTTATGTAGAGCAGCAAACAGCACTAAACTAAGTCAATATTTGGCAAGACATCCGTTTGTCTTTAACAAGGCAGCAGCAGTCTCAGGTAGACTTTGTGCAGTTTTATACAGCTGGAAACTTTTTCCAAACATACTGGTGAATTTAACACGGTTATGCAGGAAACTCCGAATGTCACACAGGCAACGTTAATTTTTTTTTTGTCTGAAAAGTGCCGTATTTACATAATGACACTTTCCTAACTGACATACAAACTTTTTTCTGTAACATTTCATTTTGGCTGGGAAAGTAGTAATGCTTGTAATGGTTGAATGCTTGGATCTAAAATGCTGTTTACCGATCCAATAATTCAGAAGTCCTAAAATAAACAGGCAAGATAAAATTAGCATTAGGAAAAAATGAGAGTGGTTATATAACAGTTGCATTGTGACTACAGTGGTATGAGGCATTCAGTGGAATCACTGCTGAACATGTGGTGTGAGCAGACTGCATGTCAATGGACCAGTTTACTAAGACATAAGTATGAGAATGCCACAGGTTTAACCTGAAAATTCTTTTAAGATATATTTTACTGTTAGTTCGTTGATTTCCAAAATCAAAATTCTGTCAAATGCTGACCTTGCGTGGACGTGTACATTCTCGAACAGCTTGACCATCTGCTCCACTAAGGGTGTCAGAAGAGGTTCGATGGTAAAGCTAGGCTGCAGGATCTCTGTGATTCCCCGCATCACAGTCACGTCACAGGCAAACACCTTTCCTTGAGGTGACACCATGTAAGGGATGAAGGTGTAGCTCGCACATTGCTCCTGTTTAAGACATATTCAATCAATCAATCAATCAATCAAATCAATAATGGACTTTGTAACATTCTTAGAATTCTGGAAATTGTTTCTAAAGCTTTTTGCCAAATCAAAGACTTAATATCACAATGATCACACTTATTGATCACAATGCAAATACTAAAAACACATGTATGCCAATATATCTTTACTTCCTGGGTACACCTCATTGCAGAATCTCATTGCAGGACTGTTTTATTACATAAACCTACAATACAGGCAACTTTACTGAAAGTATCCCATCTGTTACTATGCACAATTTATCAACTCCTCTATACTATACTCTGTCTCTCACTGGAAAGAAACCACCAATAGCCTGATCATATCCGAGGGCCATTCTCTGCACAGTAGTGTCTGACAAAATAGTTTCTAACCAAAAGAAATCTCCAGGCAACAAGGTGAGGGGCTAAAGGATGATTAACACTGATACATGGAAAAATGAGATTCTGTGTACTGTGCACCTGCGAGGTGACCATCATGGTTGGAAAAAAAATTTCTTCCAGCACAACACACTGCAATGTCAGTGCTGTGCTGGGAATCACTCTCACCCTGTCCTGAACCCTTATCACTGACTGATCATCATCATTCATTTTCAGTAACAGCTTCATTCTGATTAGGGTTAGGGTGGAAAGCAGGAGCACTACCTGCTACACCATCTTACCACCGATCACTGGAAAATATGGTCTCTGTGGCAAACACCTTGTGACACATTGTGCAAGCAAGACATCTTGACTGCAGCCACAATGAGTCACTGTATACCTACAAAAAGTGGATCTGCAGTGTAGGTGGATCTTATCTGAACGAAAACAAAGTATAATAATCAAATGAGCAAATACATTACTGTATTACCAAAATGTTAGGTACATTATTGCGGATACAAAGTAGAAGTTTAAATGGTGTAATAATTCACTGTATGGTTCTCTGTTGAACCCAACAACAGTGTCACAAGGGAAAAGAGAACCCCTTTCAGGAAGCTAAGAACATATTTAAAAGAAAAATAAACTGTTTTCTAAGGCAGCCTGCTTCCGGCTAGATTATTGCCTCCTTTTTTTGTACGTTAAGCTACAGTGATACAGGAATGGGTTTCCTGTATGTAGTCATTTTTGGCCAACTTTTGTCTCCCAGTGCCAACAGTTTGAGTGAGCCCACCTTGAGAAGCTGCAGGTCGCTCTCTTGCTTGTTGCAGTACAGGATGATGTTATTGGTCATGCTGAAGCTCTCTCTAACGCCGAGGTGATAGAAGAGAGAGGGCTGACTGAGAGAATCACTCATCTCAACTATGGCAACATCTACAGCAACAAGAAAACAACAGAAAGCACCGTTCAGAGTGAATCATCATTCAGATCCTCTGTAAACAGAGCAGACCAAGCAGAGCTGCACTTCACACTGATCAGTGGTGAATCTCGCCTCAGCATGTTTGCACTTGCCTGCGTTGTAGAACGTATCCAGCGTGTCGGCCGTGGCGTGCGCGATAGACTGAAACGGGACGGTCTGGAGCTCGGCGTGGGAATCCGCGCAGGCTTCTTTAACACACCGCAGAGAAAGGTTTTCCTCGCTCTGCGGCACGGAGGCGTCCTCCACCACCACGTAGACCACGGACAGCGCGCGGCTGCGGCTTCGCGGGGAAGTTACGCTCCTGCTACCGCTGAGCTCCAGAGCCAGAGAGTCCTGCCATAAACTCCCAGCCGAAACCCGAATGGAGTTTTTCCGTTTCACCTCATGCAGGCTCATGCGCCTGCGCTCGCTCGTGTACATCTTGTCCTTCGCTCTGACTTCCTTAAAACTTTAATTCCATGATTTCCGACGACGGCGCAACAGCATACCTGAAGTGCGACGCCACAATCTCGCGTAATTACGCAGGTGATGCAGTGTGGGCGTGGCTTCTCCGCTCAACTCCGTGGGCGCGTCTCAGTCCCCGCCTACAGTCACTATCGCCTTCCGCCAGATGTGGGAGCCCATCTGTAGTCATTGTTTCACTGGAAGTTTCATGCCGTCAACAAAATACTCGAGAACATTGCAAGACAAACACAGAGCTCTGACGATTGTAAATGAATTCCCACAGACAATACGTTTTCAGGGACTACATCCTGGCCTGAACATTGCATCACAGCTGGTTTAGCTCCCGTACACTGAAGAACCAGAAAAACTGGTATAGCAGTTAATACTTGGTAGGTCTCCCATGGGATCTTGGAGGGAACGTTGCACAGTCCTCACGCTGATATTTGTTGAGGCCCCAGTATTGAATTCCCATGTTACTTGAAGCAGTGTTGCACACCTATCACGTGAAAAGATTCTTGCCAGCTGACGCTGGTCACGTTCACCAGAGTCTTTGTATAGCCACAGCGCTGTCGTAAGTCCAAGGTTTCGCCAGAATTCTTGTAGTCACGGTACACCCCTGAAATGCTCATATGTGAAAATCCAAACTTTTCTTCTACACCATGTTGAAAAATCGTGATAAATTGGCATTCTTGTGGCAGAAACAGCTCTATAAGCTTACATAGATGTCTATCGCTTTATATACACAGTGTCGGATGCAACCAATGACATGCATAAGTGCCTTTGTTATGTATTTTGCATAGGCTCCATTACCAGTTTTTGTGGTACTTCAGTGTATTTTATGAAGGGTTCTCCAATTCTCATTCCCATGTATAATAGTCTGATGATTCTATCCCAGGCTACTTACAGTTGAGAAAGAGGATACAACTGAGCATCTGGGGGTTAAGAGTCTTACTCCACAACCCAACTGTGGGAGCTTGGCAGTGATTTGAACTCACAACCTTCCAGTGAGGAGCCCAGATCCTTAACCCCTGAGCCACCACTTCCCAGTGAAGGAAGTAGATAGATAGATAGATAGATAGATAGATAGAGTTTAAATTAATGATGTAATAATTCACTGTATTGTTCTCTGTTGAACCCTACAACAGTGTCACAAGGGAAAAGAGAACCTCTTTTAGGAAGCTAAGAACACTTTTAAAAGACAAATAAAGTGTTTTCTAAGGCAGCCTGCTTCGGGCTAGAGTATTACAAGAGCCACAAAATGTGGGTCCTTTTTTTGCACTAAAAGCTACAGTGATACAGGGATGGGTATTCTGTAAATGCTACTGGAGAAATGTCAACAAAATCCTAATAACATGAGCTCACACAAACTCAACCCAGGAAAGAAATAAGAGCACATCCGTGGTTATGCTGCATTTTTATTCTAATCAATAGCCATTTTAAGATCTTTAAGAACAGACACAAAATATACAATTGTACAAATTAAAGCAAGAAATATTACATACAGTACATTTTGTCAGATTTGATATTCAATATTTTCTGTCTCTCTGAAAAGTAGACTCTTCATTGTGTGCATTGTGTGTGTTTATCAGTAAGTTTGCTTGTTGGCCATATTGATACATTCCTTGCTTATCACATAAACACATGCTATTTTTTCAAGCCAGTTGTGTTATAAAGGGACTGCAGATACACCACAGCTGGGCTGCTGTTGCTGTTCCTCTTTTGGCTGCTCCCATTAGGGGTCGTCACACTGAATCATCCTTTTGAATATTTGATTTGGCACAGGTTTTATACCAGACGCCCTTGACTCCACTCTCCCATTTTATCCAGGCGTGGGACCGGCAGTGTCCTGGCTTGCGCACCCCTAGCATGGGACTCCCATGACCCTGACATTATGAGTCTCAGGCTTTACTAACTGAGCTATCTAGATACATCACAGCTGGCAAACAAGCAAAAAGATTTAAGAGCAGAGCTCAGATGTGGTTTTCTAAAATGTTTTCAGTTAAGTTAAGTTAATAGCCTATCAGGTGAGCAATTCTACTTCATCTTGAATTGGTCTCAGACTAGAGTAGCATGAGCAGGACTTGTAATTCTACAGGGAGACCTCAAGACTATTTTTCCCCCAAATCATTGACAAAGATACGCTTTTCAATACTATCAAATTAATTATACACACTAATTAAAAACATTTACATTTTACATTTAGACATTTAGCAGACGCCCTTATCCAGAGTGACAAAAAGTGCTTTAAGGTCACCATCAAAAAACACTACAATTAATTCATTCACATTGCATTGACTGATACTATGTACAGTATTTGATAAATAATGTTGGTAATGTAGGCAAAAACTGACTTTTTTAGATCTGCAGCAAATCACTGAGCATCAAAAAACCCCAGACACACCCACGGTTACTTCAGTGGCCATCAAACTCACTAATCAACTTCACAGTGGTTTTATATATTAATATAGACATTTATTATATTTCCAATTTGCACCCTCGTTCTGGTATCGTCCTTGTCGTTTGGTTGATTAATTCTGATCTCATTATCATTAAATTATAATAATACATTTTAATTATTATAATAATTCTAATTATACAATAAATCTTAATTTCTAATTGTGAATAACTTAAATAACAAGACCTGATGGCTTGAAGTTCAATCAGAATCAGGAAAAGCCGGGAATCTTAAAGCAGCAAACCCACACAGAATTTGGATCAGAATCTGTGACTGATCATGACTAACACAGCCTAGGTTCTGGAAAGATCTGGACAGGAATGTGCAGATGTGCTCTTTTGGGCTCACTGGAGCATGCAGTGAACAGGACTGTGTGTCGGTATACATGTAAGCTAGTCAAAACGAACGATGGAAAGAATGTGAAAGATTTAAAGATCCCACACAGCACAGAACAGCACATGCTTTGGCCCTGCCATGTGCCAAAACATGCAATCAGTTTAAACAAACTTCTGAAATCATGTGATCATGCAGACAAAATGGAAAATGGAGTGGTTAGTGTGGAAGAGACTACACACAGGAAACACAGATATTCCAGAAGTTGGTGCAGAGCTTCAAAGATCACTGCAATACACTGCAATCTCTTTATCTGATCAGTTATTTTAAAGTGCACTGATCTCACTCACTCGTAGTGAAACAATGAGTTAAACCTTTTCTGTGCTGACAATTGTGAGTGTTCTTTCATTGGTGCAAGCTGGAGGCGCGTCTCATAGCCTCAGTCGGCTAAGAAAGTGATTGAGCAAAGTTCAGATGAAATTGGAGATGAAAGTGTGATCTGTCCTTCACGTAGTATTTACATCCCGCCCACAGTATTATAAACCTATGACGGTCCACTTCTTGTCCAAAAATAGGATGTCAGCTGAATCAGAGGTGGAATATTTTTTTTAAATACATACTGTATGTGTTTGTGATGTCCTGGGAAAAACCCAACTAAACTGTCATAGCAGAAAACAAAAGTACCTGAGTGCCTGAGAACACTAAGTGCCAAAAGTTCTGCTTTTATAGAGGCAGTTCCACTTGTGCATAACTAATCGTAGATATGGCTGCTACTTACTCTCTTAATGATTGTGAAAGTAGGAAGGGTGTACTTATTTTTTCCCCACCAAAGTGTTGGATTACTTTATAGAAAAAACCTGACTACATATGTATCTTTATAGATGTTAGTGATAGACCACACAATTGTTATTTAGATAAAGTTATTCTGCATGAAAATTGGTAAAAGTGCACGTTGAAGAAGCTTATGGATAAGCTACCCTGTCATCACCTGATCCTTTAACAAGAGAGCTCAATTTCCTGACAGAGTGATGACAGGAGATGAGTCCTGGGTGTTCGAGTACGATCCTGAGACAAAAAGACAAAGTGCTGAATGGCACACGACATCACCACCTCACCCAAAGAAAACTCACAAAATCAAATACAAAATCAAGTCACTGTTCATTGTCATTGTCCAGAATTTGTACCAGAAGCCAAACAGTAAATGGAACATCATACCATGGAGTTTTGGAGAGTTGGAGGAAGAGGGTTTTGCATGTGTACCATTAAATCACCTGTTCATGGATCCTCCATTATGACAGCACACCGAGTCTCACTTCACTGGCTGTGAGAGAATTTTCAGCTGAAAAAAACATTCATTTCTGTCCTTCCACATCCACCCTCTAGCCCCTTGGTTCTGTGTGATTTCTTCTGCTTCCCCGTGCACAAGACCTATAAAGTGCAGGAGGTTCTTTCTCATTACTTTCCGGACAGACCTTTTACATACATATATCATACAGTGACGTGACTAAGTATTCGTCCTGTTCCCAGATTCTTCTAGTTTTGTTAATGTGTCACATTTACGTTTCATGTCATCGAACTAATTTTAATATAAGATAAACATCACTTAAATAGAACCTGTCTGACAATGTTAAGCAGTATAGAAGGTCTCAAAAAGCAGCACATGATGCCACAGTCTAAAGAGATTTGAATACTGATGTGAAACAAAGTCACTGAAATCGAGCAGTCTGGAAAGTGTTACTAAGCCATTGCTGAGGCTCTGAGACTCCAGTGAACTACAGTGAGAGCCGTTATCCACAAATAGACACAAGTTTGAACACCTTCCCTGGAGTGGCTGGCCTACCAAAATATCACCCAGAGCCCATCAATAACTCATCCAGGAGGTCACAAAAGAACCCAGATGAACATCTAAACACTTGCAAGCCTCACTTACCTCAGTTACAATCAATGTACACGATTCCACAATAAGAAAGGGGCAAAAATGGCATCCATGGGAGCACTGCAAAGCTCAAAACACTAAACTGAACACAAAGTCTCATCTGCCAAAAAACATCTAGATGACCAACAAGACTTTTGGGATAATATTCTGGGACTGATGAGTCTAAAATGGAACTTTTTTGAAGACATGGCTACATCTGTTGTAAAGCTAACACTGCATTCCACCATAAGAACACCATACCTACAGTCAAACATGGTGGTGGTAGTGTGATATTCTGGGGCTGCTTGGTTTCTGCAGGACCTGGACGACTTATCATAACTGATGGAGCCACAAATTCTGCTCTCTATCAGAAAATCCTGAAGGAGAATATCCACTTGTCAGTTTGTGACCTAAAGCTCCAGCACAGTTGGGTTATACATCAGGACAATAATCTGAAGAACACAAGTCCACCTCTGAATAGCTCAAAAGAAACAAAATAAAGGTTTTGGAGTGGCCGAGTCAAAGTTCTGACTTGAATCCCATCGAGATGCTGTGGAAAGACCAGGCAGTTCAGGCATGCTCACAAAATCTCTAGTGTAGTTAAAATAAAACAATTCTGCAGAGAAGAATGGGCCAAAATTCCTCCACGGCAATGTAAAACCTCATCACAAGTTATCACAGACATTTGATTACAGAGTTTGGCAGAACAAGATATTAGGTTTTGGGGAGGGGGGCAATTACTGTTTCACATGAGTGATAAATGTAGTTTTTGAATCAATCTTTATCGTCAGTAAATGGAATGATCATTTAAAAAGAGCATTTTGCTTTTACTCGTGTTGTCTTTATCTTATATTAAAATGAGTTGGATGATCTGAAACATTTCAATGTGACAAATTAGCAGAAATAGAAGAAATTGGGAAAGGGACAAATACTTTAGCACAGGATGTACATACATATATTCATATTCACACCACTGTGAATGACTTGAACAAAATGTTGTTTCTCTGGTTTTGTACAATAATGAACTTTTATGACATACAAAAATGCACAGAATGTACCCCATGATGGATAACAAATGGAAAAACTTTCCTTTTTTTGTTTACCTTTTTCCATCTACATATTTCTAATGATAAAAATAATAATATAAATAAATGAATAAATAAAAGCCCTTTACAAGTGTGTTTTCAGCCCTACATACCCCTCAACATTTTTTTTTGTTTTTGGCACATTTTAGTATGTGCAGTACAAAGCTTTACTGAAACAAATAGTAAAAAATGAACAAAAAGAATTCAGACACCATTTGGAGAAATGGATTCATCTGTGTGAAGGGGTTCTTTGGGTTTGTGAACAAAATCCTGCATTCAAATCGCTTTGTTGCCTCTTGAGGCTGCTCAGGTGAGAGCATGGCAGTCACTCAAGTGCAGAGCAAAACAGTCCTCTGAGCGAGGTGCTCTCATAGTGGGTTCCAGTTCACACACCTAATATTAAACTGTTCAATTAAAAAATTCAAAAATAAACAGGAACTAGAACCAGAACAGTTTGTTGCCGGGTAGAACCAAAGAACAGGAGCGCACATCCACACAGAACACCAAGAAGATCATCGCAGACTTCAGGGGGGCCAGGAATCAGGCACACACCCCATCTACATGAACGGGGCTGTTGTGGAGCGTGTGTCTGACTTCAAGTTCTTGGCATCAACAATCCTGATCTCTCCTGGTCCCTAAACACCTCCATCATAGTCAAAAGGGCACAACAGCACCTTTACTTTCTGCAGAGCCTCAAGAAAGCTCACCTATTTCCCAGGATACTGGTGGACTTTTACCGCTGTACCATAGAGATCATACTCACAAACTGTATCTCAGTATGGTGTGGCACCTGCTCTTCATTGGACTGTAAAGCGCTTCAGCAGGTGGTGAACATATCACTGGCACCCAGTTACCCACCACGAACAGCATTTACTGCAAGCGCTGCCTGAGCAGGGCGATAAACATCATCAAGGATGCTTCTCATCCTAATCGGTGTCTCTTCAGCCTCCTCCCGTCGGGCAGGTGCTACAGGGGCCTCCCTTCTGAGGCTGTTACCCTTCAGATTCAGAAATCTACCCTGCTGCACTCCACATCACCACTTTAAAACTGCATTGTTGCTCTCACTTCACCACTGTTATATGACTACTACTTCCAGGACTAGCCCAGACTGCTTTATTTAAACTTGTATATTTGCACGGTCCACAATGCACTATTCACAGCTGTACACACTATACTGTATATATTACTCTAGTTCACTGTGACTGTATGTTGTCCAGGCATGTCACCTCTGCATGCTGTACAGCCAGGTAGACTGTGTGTGCATTTGCAGTCTTATATTGCACTTTCGGCACTGTTATTCATACACACATATCCCTAATACCCTAAATAACACTATTCTTGTGCTTCTGCTTAGATGCTAACTGCATTTCACTGCCTCTGTAGCTGCACTCTGCACAATGACAATAAAGCTGAATCTAATCTCGTCTAATCTCAGAGAACTCAAGCACAGACAGTTGGACTGCAGTGAGAAAGAAACTGTTTTTTCTTTTGGGAAATTATGTGCTCTTACTAAAGGTACATGTACAGTGGGGTGTCCCTCTATCATTCTCCCTTTATCTCTTTATGTCTCCCTCATTCTCTCTCTCATTATATTACTGTCCCTTATTCTCTCGCTCATTCACTCTCTTTCATTCTCTCTCTCTGTCTCTCTCCCTCATTCTCTCTCTCTCTTTTTCATTCTCTCATTATCTCTCTATCTCTATATCCCTCTCCCTCATACTCTTTCCCTTATTCTCTCTCTCAATCATTCTCTCTCATTCATTCTCAATCTATCTCCCTCTCCCTTATTCTCTCTCTCATTCTCTCTCATTCATTCTCAATATATCTCCCTCTCCCTTATTCTGTCTCTTTCATTCTCAATCTATCTCCCTCATTCTCTCTCTCCTTCATTCTCTCTATATCCCTCTCCCTCATACTCTTTCCCTTATTCTCTCTCTCTCCATCTCCCTTATTATCTCTCTCATTCTCAATCCATCTCCCTCTCTCTCTCCATCTCTCTCTCCCTTATTCTCTATCTTTCTCTCTCCTTCATTCTCTCACTCTCATTCTCTCCCTCTCATTCATTCTCAATCTATCTCCCTCATTCTCTCTCTCTCCATCTCCCCCATATTCTCCCTCTCCCTTATTCTCTCTCTCTCTCTCCTCCAGGCGTCCCCGCTCTCCCCTCCCCTTACTACAAACACTCTGCACGCGCGCTAGAAAACATGGCGGACTAACGTCACATTTGAGGTATTAGCCAAGCTCGAACGAGGTAACTTGCCACGTTTACCTGCCCACCTTCATATTATTACAATATTTAAAATGTGTAAACAAAGCTTTACTAAGGTCTCGGGGAACCCGAATAAATGTCTAAAACTTGCTAGATAGATGAGTAAGGCACTGCTATTGTTGTTAGCCTAGCTAGCCGTCTGCTATTAGCTAGGCTGGCGCATAGACAGTGCCGTTGCTGTTAGCCTAGCTAGCTTACCGTTACTGCTGGACTTTGTTTTCGTTAGCCTAGCGCATAGCCAGCTCGCAGGCACTAGCTGTGTTAGCCTAGCTAAGTCAGCTAGCTCAGAGGCACTGTTGTTGTTGTTGTTGTTAGCTTAGCTACGCTATGCCCGAGAATGTCCTCGAGCGTGTGACGTACCAGCATATATTACTGATGCGCGCACATGACTGAGCGGCAGTTTCTCCCGCACCAGGAGGCTGTACAGTATAATCTGTCCCGGTGGAAAGAGAATAATACACTAAAGATGGAATTATGTAGTTTAGTAGCGAGTTTTAAATCAAACTTAGGAGACGTGTGACGCTAAAACATTTGCTGTTTATTGTGAGTGTAATTCCCTTGAGTCTTGTTATGTCCATGTTTGCACTTTATCCGTTTTCTGAGCTTGTTTTCTATTTCACTCATTTCAAATCCACTCGTTCGTTTAGCTGTTACTAATAAAAACCCGAAACCTTCTTCAATAACAGCTCCTGGATGCTTGCCCTTTATTGGAGCCAGTCCTGTTGGGTAGAGTCCCAAATCGCTCCCTGCTCCCTACAAACGCGCACTACGTAACGGATGAAATAATGGCACCAGGAGCCCTATGTAGTGCACTGTGTGTCACGTAGGGTCTCGTTTATGATTCAGTCTTATCCAGCCGCGTCCCAGAAATATAACGTTGCTGTCTGTCATTTTCTTGGCGGGGACAGAGAGAGAGAGAGAGAGGTAGAGAGAGAGAGAGAGAGAGAGAGAGAGAGAGAGAGGGAAGGAGTGAGGAGCTCCGGGCGTCTGCACTTGGACGCCATCCTGGAAAAAGGCGCCCTTCTTTTGAAAGGAAGAGCAAGCGGAAGTGGAGTGCAGGCGGCGCGTCCCCACACTAACGCCGCGCTGAGGTATCGGTGTTCGTCTTGTGATTGTTTTCTCCAGGATAAGGATCTTGCGTTTCTCAGCCGTGTCTTAATAGCCATGTGCGCTCATGAGTTCCTGCGATGGAAAACGTTAACGGATGTTTCGATCCTTCTGCAACAGCGAGTTATTGGAATGACATCATCATGATGACACCAACCACGTGTATATTGTTGTGCCCGGTGTATATTGTGCTAATGAGTCGATCACTGCACTCTGTGCTCACTTGACCCATGACCCTGTGCCCTTTAGTTCACAGAAATCTAATATAAAATTATATTAGATCTAATATATCTATTATGAAATCTAATCTAATATACAATTATATAAGTGCCTTAAAAGGGAATTCCTGATTCTGCTTGTGATTGAGGCAAGATGTTGCCTCTTTTAGTCTGATGTTGCCTTTTATGTGTGTTTTTTTTAAACAGGGCAATCCAGATATAACAGAATCATGAAAAAACCTGTGCCAGCAAAAGGTAAGGTGTTAATGCACCAGTCTGTCCTTTGTGCATCCTTTGTTCATGCTACACATCTGTTTTATTTATTTAACCCCAAGGCCAGTCGTCCTCCATCTGTTATTGTTTGCACCTGTCCGTGTTATTTTCTGATGAAACTTGGCAATGCTTGTCAAAGCATAAACAGGTTACTCATTTAAGCCACCGTGACCCTGAGCAGAATAAAGCAGTAAACCAATAAATGCGTCAGCACACAAGCACAATGTATGCTGCCATGTTAATGAACACGGCTCTTCTGTGTCTTGGAAGATTCATATCTGGCTACCTCTAACTCCTATTCTGAAGGAAAAGTTAAAAAAAAAATCTTGTGACTTTTCTTGTTGGATCCTTAAGTTCTGAATGAACACCTTTAGGCAAAATCTGTTATGAAAGCCAACACAACAAATATAAATACACAATATATAAATGGATTGGACTAGAAACTGTGTAGATTCTTATGTGATGTGATCGGCGGGATACTGATGCTCAGTGAGAAGCACATCACTAGCCGTTTAAACTGTGTACAGTTTAAGAAATCATATAATCCTGTGTGTTGGTGTATCAGACTGACTCATCGTTACTTGTCTTTATCGTTAGTTATCGAGTGGAAAGATGGCAGACGGATCAAGCATTCCCGCAGTGGGCGGCCCTCACGAGTTCCCTCACAGTACCAAGGTAACTCAGTCATCAAAGATTTGCATTTGCTTTAAACTCCATGTCTCCATCAGCTTTAGTTCTTTTCTATCCAAGTTTTTTTTTTCTGACAGCTACATTGTTATAGTTTTGTTCTACCAATCTAAAAGACCAGCCAATTTCTGCTCAAGAATGATGACTGACTCCCATTTGATTTTCAGTTTTAAAATTTACTACCCATGTTTCAGCAATGTAGATTACTTTCACCACTTCCAGAGCCTCAGCTGAAAGGTACGAGACAGGACTCAATGCAGTAACATCAAAAAAAACCCCCACAGAACTAGACGTCTAAGGTTGAAATGTTTTCTTTGTTCCTCCACCTTAGGCCACTTCAGTTGGGATAAGTATTTGAAAGAGACCGGTGCCATAGCTGCCCCAGCCCACTGTTTCAAACAGGTAAGCATTCTTGCCTTAATCCCAAGCAGTTCTGGAGCAGGCATCCGTAGAACAAGTCTAGCGTTTTTGCCGGGACGTATTTACTGATAAGCATCACGCAGCATGTGTGTTTAATTATTATTACGTGAAAGGATGAAGAGTAATGTTGTTGCAGAGAGCTTAAGGCAGTGCATTAATGTTGTGTGCCCTTTCCACAGAGCACTACACCTCCAGTCAACGAGTTCAAGGCAGGAATGAAGCTGGAAGCTCAGGACCCCAGGAACACCACTTCTACCTGCATCGCCACAGTGGTGGGGCTGACCGGCTCACGTCTCCGGCTGCGCCTCGATGGAAGCGACAACAAAAACGACTTCTGGCGCCTGGTGGACTCGTCTGAGATCCAGCCCATCGGTAGCTGCGAGAAGAACGGAGGCATGCTGCAGCCACCCCTGGGTGAGCGAGATCCCTGTATTCCCTGCTCCTTAGGGCTGAACTGTTTAGAGCTGTATGCATTTTATTGTGATTATACTATACGGCCAAAAGTGTCTGGAAACCTGACTATCACACATGTCCTTTTTGAAAATCCCATTTCAGATCTAGTTCCATCTTTGCTGTAAAATTTTCTGGGAAGGCTTAATGCTAGATTTTGGAGTTTTGTGCTCGTCGAGGAGAAGGTCTGGGGTGCAGTCCAGTTCATTGCAAAGGTGTGTACAGTGGGGTTGAGGGCATGTGCAGGCCATGCCACTCCAACAGGGGCACTGTAGTGCTGCAAAAGTTTTGGGCCTAATGGTTCCAGTGAACGAAAATTGCAATGCTACAGCATACACAGGGATCCTAGACATTTGTGTGCCTCCAACTTTGGTGTGATGGTCAGGTGTCCACAGACTGCTGGGTATAAGTGTAGGTCTCCGTCAGTCTACTTTCATGTTGCTTTTTCTTTTCAATCTTTCTATCTATTTATTTGCTGCTAAAATTTCACAAGTTGCTCACTTGAATTTTATTCTAGTGAATTTTTATTCAGAATTTTGTTCTGGTGTGTCAGTGAATCAGTTCCACAGGATCCGCCTTTTTGACAGCTGTTTGGAGAAAACTCAAGTATGCATGAGATGGTCAGGTTTCTACAAGGTTTTGGCTATATATCATATATGTATATAAAATGTAATTGATGAGTTCATTAGACCTGTTAGACATTGTAGTGCTTTTATTAAATACATCATGTTCAGTCCATATTCTGCTAACATACAGTATGTCACTGATTCAAATATAGTTAGTCAGTTATTAGTAATTACTCAGTAAGTAGGACAGAGGTAGAGGTAGTGATTATATTGACATGAGCTCACATAAATTATAAACATTCATTAACCTGTGTTGTAAGAGATGGGACTGCATTTTCAAAGTCAGAGAAATTTTGAGTTTTTGTTACAAAGGAGTTGAGATCATTAATAACTAGGCAAAAGCTGTGTAAGCAGATGGCTTAAGGTCTTTTATATAACCGCATGCATGTCGGTGCATGTACATTTAATCCTCTGCATAGAAAATGCAACTGGGCTTGGGCAGGAAAAAAAACACATTTTACACTCAACCAAATTAGCAGTACATTGATTTCATGCCCCTAGGGCCTAGGACATGCTTGTGTCTAGACAGAAAAGAGCTTTATTAAGATGAGTCTTGGCAGCTGTAATACATTAATAGTTTTTTGTGCATTTTGTCTTTTGGAGTGAGGAACACCAATACAGCATTTCCCATTCATTCATTTAAACCTCACCACCCGATTCCATCTTGACAGATTTCCTGTGTGAATGTTTTCTCCAGGGTTCCGTCTGAACGCGTCGTCTTGGCCCATGTTCTTACTGAAAACACTCAACGGTGCTGAGATGGCGCCATCACGCATCTTTCACAAGGTATCTGTCTGCCTTCATATAAGACACACATTTCTGCTGGTACGAGAGTTTTAGTGTCCTCATAACAGACTGTATCTGTCTTCATATTCTTGTAAAACAAAACACGTAGCAGCATTTGATCCTTTTGCAATTGCAAGTAGAACAGACAGTGCTCCTTGTGAAAGGGTTTGTACAAATGCTGGAAAGTGGCGAGACTTTGAGTTGTGTTTTCACAGCTTGAAATGAATAAAAGTGAAAATAAATGAAAGTTCATGCCTTTCATTTTCATAATGATGTTGACTGTAATGATGGCACACTGTCCTACTTAATCTGATCTTGCCAATGAATAGGTGTCTTCTATACGTTTTAAATTGTTATCCTAACTTGTCTTTCCTTGGGTAGACCAGTGACTCTCACACGTTTTGCAGGCAGGAAGCCCTTTAACCATTTCCTCAGCACAAATGTTTGATACACATAATAGAATAATATTCAGTTCTTAAGCTTGTTATTTAAATGTGTACAATGATGTCTCTGGTAATATTGGACCAATAGGGTTTAATTCATTCATTGATTTATTTATAGTTTGTTTGTTCATTTGCTTGTTTATTGAACATTCCACTGACAGAATACAGTAGGACTGAGTTGACATTATTTTTTGATATTATTTTGCATTGTTATGGTTTAGATTAAATTCAAGTGAGAAGTGAACCTGGCTATAACTATAAAAACCCAATAATAAATACAATTAATAAATATAATATCAATGATTATGCTGGGTTTCCACTACTGTAACAACAAAATAATGGACTGTCTGCTTCACGGACCCCAGAGGCACTGGATAGTGAAAGCTACAGCCGAAAAGTCTTCCATCACCTAGAACTGATTACCCTGATGCAAATTCATGAATAATAAGCTTCAGTTAATTGAGTATGACTCTCTGCCATCCTTATACGTATGCATAGGGATACACAGAGACCACTTGGACAGCTTTAATAAAACACACACTTATGTGAAAGCGATGCCAAACCAAAGTCTATTTAACATGGCTGAAATCCACTGGGTGCCTGTTGTTAGACTGGAAAAAGTCTGACTGAAAGTGATAGAAACTTTTTTCCCTTCAGTACAGCTGTATCTACATTTTCCTTTTTTCACCCACAATGAATTTCTGTGCTTATCTGTTGTTCCTCTGATCCTCTCAGCAGGAACCACCTTCTCCAGAGCAGAATCATTTCCAGGTTGGGATGAAGCTGGAAGCGGTAGACAGGAAGAACCCTCATTTTATCTGTCCTGCCACAGTGGGGGCGCTGCGAGGAGTGGAGGTGCTGGTCACCTTTGATGGCTGGAGGGGAGCTTTTGACTATTATTGCCGTTACGATTCCAGAGACATCTTTCCTGTAGGCTGGTGCACTCTCACTGGAGACAACCTTCAGCCACCTGGCACTAAAGGTCTCCTTTTTATCTATTTGTATGTGAAAAAGCAAATCATCTGTTTGTGTTGAGTGATGGTTTTATCAGCATTCAGTCACAATTTGCTTGCT
Organism: Leptodoras nelsoni; assembly: GCA_028566375.1. Classification (NCBI taxonomy): domain Eukaryota; kingdom Metazoa; phylum Chordata; class Actinopteri; order Siluriformes; family Doradidae; genus Leptodoras; species Leptodoras nelsoni. The sequence continues at coordinate 17,398,359 of JAOVVG010000047.1, read as the reverse complement.
GAAATGGGAAATAGGATGAAGGAGCCATTCTGGTGTGCGGTTTGAGTGTGGCATACTCCAGAAATGAATATTTCTGTTCTGTATTGCATGTTTATTATAACAAAGAAGAAATTCAATGCTGTTGGGGTCAGTAACGAGATTATATGATGTGAGTTCGTATCTGCAGCCATTACGCTCACACGGTGTGTCATAGGACGAAAGAAAAGAGAGAATGTCTTAACAAAACTGTTCTTATATCAATTAAGTTAATTCATGTGAAATTAAATCCATCACTGTGTGTGTGTGTCTTAGACTAATATATAGTAAACATCAGGTAACAAACAAATCATCATCAAATCAAACAAAACATGTTCAAAAGGTTATAGGAGGTGAAACATGTTTGCTACCAAACAAAACGACTATTGCAGCAGCAATAGAGAACGGTTTGTGCAGGCGTTATTGCTTTATGAGCTCATTGGCACCTGCCCAGCTGGCACCGAGGACCACAGTTCACTGCTCAGTGCCCAGCGCTGGGCCTCAGGTTGGTGCCTGTTCTTAGAGCGAAGTAAAAAGAAAGTAGGGAAGTGTGAGCGGTTTACTGTTTCATGTGGGTGTAGTCTGCCTTGTAAGAGATGGGAGGAAGAGCAGGAGTGGTCCGGCTCTATGGGTGGGACTGTGGATAAGAGGGTGAAATGCAGGACACAGAGGGCACGGAGTTCTACCTAGGAGAAAGCTCATGACATGCAGCGAGAAAAGGAACTCAGATAAATCTGGGACACAAGATCAGATTGTGGTAAGTGTTTTGTTGGGTGAGAGAGAACGTGACAGTATGTGACTGTGCTTTTATAGAGCACCATAGAGCGGTGTGTATTTGTGTGTAATAGATAGACATAGAGTCCATTCATACCTCACAGGCCAGTCCTACAGTTATAAATCTAACTGGGATAAGTCTAGAACAAACACTGTTACATGTTGCATGTGTTTGTTTGCAGGGTCTTTTTCTGTCCCTTCTAAATTTTCAGTCTCAAGTGGGTGTAGTCATAGAAGTGTCACCATTGTACACTCGGTGTGGCTGATATATGCAAATTGTGTTTTGTGGAAGAGTGAAAGGGGCCCCATGTAAGGGGTTAGATAGTGTAAAAGGACTGCGAGCAGTTGAAAATGCAGCATTTTTTTCCCAGCACGAACGTGTGCTCCAAGTCTCTGTGTTGACCCACAGCTGGCACGAGTGTGTTGTGTATACAAGTGTCTGTGCGCTCCTGAATTCCCTCACTTGGAAGCAGGGCATCACCTTCCCTTTGCTCTGTTTTGTAAGGGCTGTGTGAAGATATTGAAACTGAAGCGCAGGAAGGAAGTGTGGAGCCTGTAACACCCTAATCACACACTTACACACTTGCATCTACACAGCAGACCATAGTGCAGACAGCGTGTGTCTCTTTCAGTCCAGCTCTCGAGTGCTCCTCAGCTTGGTGTGAACTGCAAAACTGGCTGCCTGCACAGGTGTGTACTAATCTAGCACCATGGATGTGAAACAAAGGATGTGAGGGTTTGTGTTGTTTTTATGTGACCAGCTGTTTTGCTTTTCAGCATTGGGTGTGTTCCTAAGCTTGTTGTGCTTTTCATGTAGCACCACACTTTATCTAATTAATTTTAATATTTTTAATATTTTTCTCTTTTTCACACTAGACACACTTATTCTGTTCTCTCTCTCTCTCTCTCTCTCTCTCTCTCTCTCTCTCTCTTACATACACACAGACACAGCGTGTTTAAGGGGCCACCAGCAACAGCACTGCGTAACGTAACTTTTTGTTCACTGGCGTCAGGCAAATTGGGTCACTCTGGCACTGAAAGCAAAAGCCTTGCCATGTGTATGTTGAACAATTCCTTGGAGCAGCTGCAGCACTGATTCACTATATATTTGCCAGGCATGCAGGTGGTGTGCATAGACAACACTTTACATTTTGGTGTCATCGGTTCATAATTTTGATTCTATGATATTTCTGCCTTGAGACTTTTTTTTGTATCATTTCTGATCAGTCTACTGATAAATGTTTTGCTGTGGCTGTACGTGATGCTGACTGACAATTGCTCACTGACACAATGTCTTAAAACCTGCCATCACTTCTCTGGTGTTACACATTAATAACTTTTTTTATTTCCATTACTTCACTTCTGCAATAAGGCTTCTCTTGGGGTTTCAAAGAGATTTTACATATATGAGAAGCAGGAAATGGCCATTATCAACAGTCAGTTCCTGGAAATCGAGCAGTTGCAATTTGTTTGCATTCAGCTTAGTGGTTCATTGGGATGTCAACAATCTTGATATTTACATTTTCAAGGGAAATAAATGTTACGTTTTTTTTCCTTGAGAAAAGAGTAAGTTGTTTTTTTGTTGTACATATTTGGGAAGTTTAATGGAGGAAGAACTGTGGTAATGGACTATGATTTAATGGTGATTTTATAATAAATCCAACTTGCTGAATAATAGTTTTAGTATTAAGAATTCCCACCCAGTGACTAGAACTCCTCATCACACATGGCAGCAACCAGCACATGGTTCCTTTGTGAAACCACATTACGCCGGTCACAGCACCTTTTAGAACTGCTGCTCATGCTACATTACAGAGCAGCTGAACTTGGAGAATATTGTGCTAACTGTGCACTTCAGCATACATGAGTTCACAGATGCCTGTTATTGGTTACTGCTGCTCTGATGGATAGAGAAGATTATGTTAAAGGAGGATTGAATAACCTGGTAAAAGAGCAAAAGGGAGTGAACACAAATAAATAATTTCCCCCCATTTTCTTGAAGGGTGCCCATCCACCTTAAGGTTATATGATTGAATATTAGCCTCTATGTAATAGTTCTCTTCTCTTCTTCTTCTCCTCTCCTCTCAGTGGGTTTGCCAAGGCCACTGGGTGCTTTAGGTGCACTACCTGACAGCAGTGTGGAGGGCACAGACATGCCCATGCCCCCAGCACCCAGCAGGCCTTCTGCTCAGAAGCGCCGTAAACCCGGACGCAAGAAAAACAATCCACCCAGCTCCTGGGCTCAGAAATATAGCACCTCTACAGAAGTACCCCAGACAGAGCAGCCTGGAAATGTAACGGAACCTGTGAAAATCCCAAAGAAGAGAGGGCCCAAGCCTGGGAGTAAGGTACACCAAGGTCGTTTTAGGATGGAGGATGGATTATTTTATTGGGTTTATCTCTTGTCACTTCTCAAGTTATGTCAAACACTTCTTTGTGTGTGTTGTAGATGGGTTGGGTTAAGCATGCTGCATGGCTGGAAGGGGCAATGGCAGGTCCTGGCAGACCCCGAGGCCGAATATCAGCTAACTGGACTCAGAAACTGCATGAACAGAATGACATCGACACCATCAAGATCCCAAAGAAGAGAGGCCCCAAACCTGGCACCAAGGTTTCTGTCTCACTACGTTCCTTAATGCAGCACTTTTATCATGTCATGTTTAAAGAAACAGATGCATGCAAGTCTGCTGCATGCAAGTCAAATTGCAATTGCAATGAAAACTTTGGAGGAACAGTCCTGTTTTACCATACCTCCTGGGCCATCTGTTGAAACTATAAAATCTTTGTTACAATATTTGGAAGTAAAGGTATCTACATTAAAAGTCTAGAAAACATTACATGTTGCATTTTTAATGGACGTTTTTTGCTGTTTTTGTCAGTATATGTGTGTCAGTAATTGTATTTTGACATGTATGGGTGTGGTCATTTTCATAAACAGAGAAAACAGCGTGTGGCTTCTGACCCAGTTCCCACATCCCCCACCAGTAGCACTCCAGAACCTGACACCAGCTCTGTGCCACTGGATAACGCCACCATCCCCAGTGCTGCCATGCAGGCTCCAACAGGTAATCCCACCCTCCTCAGTCTGACATGTGCCCTGTACTATCTGTACTATCATGTTGAAATCAAAAGTGAATAGATTTAATAGATTCTTGTATGTCAGAATTCACTCGGGTCCATTTTACAGAACACACACCATCATGTCCAGTATGCTTCCATGTTAATCAGCATGGCTATTTACACCTGTAGCACTGCAGTAGCAATGTGCCATCTGGCAGTTAAAAATGAAACTTCTTAAAAAACACATTTCATTTCCACAGAATGTAGGAATGAAAATCTTACCTGATTAATGAACTTCGCTTGATGTGGCAATTCGCGCAAAGTGCAAACTGAGAGCGATAGCTTCTGATCTAAAATGGACTTTGCATCCAGCTTTATAGCAGCAGATGCGTAATGTGAATTGTACTGTTTCATGGCTCCTTATCTTATTTCTGGCTTTGTGTGTGTGTTCCAGTGTGTGTATATCTGAATAAGCAAGGGAAGGTGGGTCCTCACTTGGACGCACGGCGCATACAGGCTCTGCCAGACCACTTTGGGCCTGGTCGGGCATCCTCAGTACTGCAGCAGTGTGTTCAGGCCTGTGTAGACTGTGCACATAATCAGAGGGTTGTCTTCTCCTGTCTGAAACCAGGTCATGGAGGAGAGCTCATTTCAGGTCACACATAAAACTATTGACTATTAATGATCATCTTCTGAATGCTGTCATGTATTTATTGGACTTTAAACATTTTGCTCACTGTGCTCTTTCACTTTGCTTCTGTATCTAGTAAGTAATACTATATTGCTGACTGATCTCTGCCCTACTGCCCTGCAGCCCACTTTGACCAGAAGCAGCACACACTTACACTGCCGGCAGTGAACAGTGTGACGTATGTGCTGCGCTTCCTGGAGAAGCTCTGCCACAACCTGCGCTGTGAACCACTGTTTGGCTGCCAGCCAGTGCCTCTGGGAGGAGGGCACTACGAAAGCCACAACTATACAGGTCTGTACTAGAGAGCTGCAAAAGGACAAAGTTCTGTCCCTGATCACCTGCTGCATTCCTAACGACTCCCCATCCATCTCCTCTCTTTCCATACTCCATCCCTGCATTGGCCAATCTGCACCCCATTTCTACTGACAAACACATGCTCATATGTCAGCTCTTTCATTCAATAAGAGAACATTGTGCCGTGAATGTGATCCCGGTCTGGCTGTGCATTTATATACGTCTTTTGTTGTATGCTATGTGTCAGAGAGGAGGAGCTTTTCAGAGTGTCTCAGTTCAGGACCAGGTCGAGGGACAAAGAGATTTCTGTCAGACTCCTGCAGCAGCTCACTGCCACACAAAATGGCTAAAGGTCACTGCCTCTCATCCGAAGGTACTATACATATTAGGCTGCCTAATCAAGTGCCTTAGGCATTATTCACCATTTGAAAACTTTAAAGATTATTTCAGGAAACATGCTAAAAACATTTCTAAAAGATCAACTCATTTGAATGATCAAAACATTAGAAATCTTCCCTGTAGCACCCAGAAGATTTTTAACTGCTTAATTTATTACAGCTGCAGCCCAGCACCTGCAGCTGTACCTCGTAACTGAAAACAACAGACTATCACTGAGACTGCATGAAAACTTGTGTATATTTGCGTCCAAAGTTTTGGTGTTTAGAGCTAGGTGATCAGATATAATATCACTATTATCATAAATTACGATAGTACATATTGTTGAAATATCATGAGTTAACTGTAGTACTCTTATGACACTGAATCAGTGCATTGTTCCTTTAAATACTGAATATTTCTTCTCCTTTTGTAGCATTTTTTTTTTATTTTTTTTTTTTATAAAACTGTCTATGAGCTCACAGTATTTCACTGGCTTTTACAATGTGCCACTACTGTTTTGTTTGCTGTCTGCTTGCAAACCTGAATAACAATGGAGATAGCTGAGTATCATGGAAATAGTTAGTGATGTTTGATGGACATCAGTATCACAATAACTATTGATATTTTGGTGTGTTTGCATTTGCGCGCATGTGCAGAAACTTTGCTGGTGGAGAATGGAGGCTCAGAACACTTGGAGAAAATGCGAATGTCGCCGAGTAAGGCTCTGAGTTTGCACCCTCACTCTCAGAGCCCCATCTCTCCTGGTCAGCTGTGTCGCCTTGGCTCTGCAGGTGTGAACATGCATGCGCACACAGACACACACACACCCCTTTTGGATCTTTTTAGGGGTCTGTAGCACGTAGTGCTAGGAACCCTATTGTAATTGTTCTGATTTTTCTTTTTCTTCTTCATATTATTCTTTTTCTCCGATAAAACGCATCACACAGCCACATGCTAACAAACACATACCACAAATTAAAAAAAAAATCATAATTAATTAAAAATTCAATAACTCAAGAACGCTTCATCAAAAAAATCTGAAACTTGGGACCTAG
>JAOVVG010000047.1:17376284-17387940 GCA_028566375.1 Leptodoras nelsoni | reverse complement strand
TGTAAATAGTCATGAAAATAAAGAAAACGCATTGAATGAGAAGGTGTGTCCAAACATTTGGCCTGTACTGTATATGTTTTTGGAGTCTGGGAGGAAACCAACACAGACATGAGGAGAACAGGCACAGAGGGGACCCAGCTGGTCCTACCCGGGAATCAAACCCAGGACCTTCTTACCACCATGCATAACAACAGAAGTGAATAATTTCCAAGCCAGGACCGAGCCTGGAAGCGACAGAGTCAATAAGAATAATCAAAAGGAATGGTAAGTCATAAGATGCATACAGTATTGTCACATAGAGTTATACATGTTATGATTAGACCTGCAATCGTTATTAATCATAGTTCTGTCTATAATAGATCAGATTTCCATTTCCCAGGCTGAACTGAGACTCCCAAGTCTAAACAGACCAGCATGTTAATGTCCATATTTTCATCATGCTGAAGATAACTGGGGGCAATTCTGCTTTCGTAACATCTAACATCCTCGTATTTTCACACAACATTCCCCTGCTAACGTCAGACCGATGTGTCAGGAAGTTGTGGAAATGCTGATGATGCTGCACATCATGTCAATGTGATAGTAATCTCCAGCAGGTGAGACATTAAACCAGCTTAATCTGGACCACATTTCTAGCTTGGCTACAGTACTCAGAAAACATTTGGACTGTGTGTGTATAAAACCTGCTGATCTGCTTTTTCCTAACAGTAACAGCAAAAAAGTGGCATGTAATAGTTGAGGAGCTCGCTCCTTCTAGCCATGATTGTGTCAGTCAAATTAAGCCACAGAGGAGATTAAAGCCAGTTCCATGGAGACACAGCAGGGTGACACACACAGACACACACGCAACAACAAACAGTGCCACTCCTGTCTCAACCTGTTCTAGCTGGCCAGGCAGAGGTCTGCACTTCACACAGGCAACTGAATAATTTACACATTGCCCTTAACATGAAAGGAAAGCAGCTAAAAATGCACAAGTTGTAGAGGGGCTAAAATTCAGGCCACAGCACAGTCATGGTGTGTGAGGGCCTCAATTTTATCCCATACCAACCTGCGCGTTTATTGCTGCCATAAGTATTATGGTCTGCACATCAATTACATAGAAAGTCAAAAGTTTACGCTGAAAAGCTAAGTAAAGGATTTACCTTTGCTCATACTGATTATATGATATTGTCTTATTACTTAGTGTCACTGGAATATGATGGACATTTCTCCAACAGGATTTGAACATAACAGGTGTCAGTGATCCATATAACCAATGACGTACAAAAAGAAAGGGATGCTCCTTACCGCCACACATCAGCGTAAAAAGGGGGCTACGAAATCCCTGTGCGCTGCAAATGCTGAGCGCATTTTCACAGAGAAAACAAAGAGCGTGTTCATACATGTAGCTAATCCATGCCTAAGCATGTATTATAACAGCAGACACTTTTTTCTTATGGGAACGTCTTCAGCTGCACTACTCGTTCTCCAACTTGTTTCCTGTAGGTACTGACATTTTTACTAAACGGTGAAAACAACAATGACCTTTTAGTGCATAATGTGACAAAAATATCACACATCATGTCTTTCCACGATACAAAACAGCATGACAGACAATAACAATCATTAACATCTACAGAAATTAAAGAAGAAAATGAAAATCATTGATTCTCCTGAAGAAAGCGATCATGATAACAGTGTTATATCGTCATATCCCCTGAGTCAGTTAACTTAAATTGATGAGATAAAAGCTGCAAGTGCCCATATTTGACATTTGGACATACTGCAGACACCTTTGGCAGACACCTTTATCCAGGGTGACCTGGATACATTTATCTCATTTTATACAACTGAGCAGTTGAGGGTTAAGAGCCTTGCTCAGGGGCCAACAGCAGCAGCTTGATGGTGCTGGGATTTGAACTCATGACCTGATCAGTAGTCCAATGTTTTAATCAATGAGCTTCCACTGCCTCTCATATATGTTTATTTCTATACAGACTGAAGTCATAGGACTAGAAATGGAGGAACACCAAACAATACTTTACAAAAATTGATAGACCTGGAAATCCAAAGACAGTCAGGAAATTACATTTAAATTCTCTAAATTATTCTTCTGATGCTTAAATCAGGCTGAATCAGTAAAAAAAAAAAAAATAAAAAAATAAAAAATATTCATAAACAATGTCATAAGCAGTAGAGCTGTTTTGTGGCGATAGTTTTACTTAGATAGATAGCAGTTATTTATTCTCAGGGAAACACCTTTATGTTGTGCTTGCATATTTCTCTGGAAATGGCTGTGTTCAGGTATTTTAATTTACAGAATGGTATTCCTCATCTCATTTTACTTATTGAGAAGAGTGGGAGGATGGGGACACCGGGTGACTCAGTTGCTTCCTGGAAATCAACCCTCTGACACTGCCTGTAAAACCAGTATGCCATTTCAGGGGTCCTCTATCTGGGATCGCGTAAAACTCCAGGGTAAACCCCACGGAGAAATCCCCAGACCATGACCAAAACAAAACCTTCAGAACTTTGTCATTTGTGCTTGCACTATTTTTTTTCTGGCTTGTCCTTTAACTCTGCCGAGACCTTAGAGTTTGACTGCGGTGGGTTTTAGGCTGTTGATTTAGACTGAGAATGTTGTAAGCGCTCACAGGAAGTGTGTATAGCGGTTGTTGTGGGTGGCCCAAGAGAGGCAGGAGAAAGAGAAAAACAGTCACCAGTTAACTGTAAATATCTGTCACACCCTGCAGAGTCTACGTCTAGTCTGGTGAAAACAGACACATGCTAAGTGAACACGAACCAGTTCAAGGATAGTGATCGTGAGTAGATCCTGATGCACAATAATTACAGCCAGTGCAAGAACAGTTATCTAAGCAATATTAACCAAGCATGACACTGGGCTAAGACAAATGCAGTGTATAATATATGCTCACGCCCATTTCCTATCCAGCAGACAATTTGTGGTTTGGGTGGGAAGCGGTCATCTTAGATTCTGGGTCGACCCGGAACAGAAAGCCAAGAGCTGTTACACAGCCCTGCCTAGCCTTCTCCTAATTCACACGCATTCTAGTCTGCAAGTTTCAAATTGCAGCGAGAGGCAAGAACGGCAGCAGAATTCCCCAGAGGTGAAGAAATTGGTGATGCAGCTTTGCGCAGAAAACCCCTACCATTCAATTCAAAAGCTCGAAAGAAACTCAGGATCTTAATTCGTAAACCTCGCACCTTGATTTGAAACGCTTGAATAGAAGGCAATTAACAAATATGTAATCATCAAACTTCCCAAGCTGAATAATAAGCACACGTTAGTGAGGAAGTTTTGTTCCATAAATAAAATAGTTTATTATTGCTTAAAATAAATACATTTTCTTCAGACCAAAAAAAAAAAAAGCAAGAGAAAAGGCAAAGGACCAGTTGTATGCACCCTGATATCCAGGCAGCCAGGAGCGAGGGTCTGCTTGACTTCCAATTGCCATCCCAATGAATAAAATGTCAAAGGCAGGCAAAGTCAACTATACATAGTAAGAATACTGTAAATTTACAGCATGACAACATTACAGTTCAACCCTCTCTGACCTCAGCAGAAGAAACAAGCTCTAGGGTGATAGATCGAGAAACCAAAATGTCTTCAATTAAACCACGTTCAACTTGCCTGCATGTTCTCCTTAAAGAAGCATGCTCATTATTGGCATCTACATAACCTCTGCCCTGCTGTTCCATCCCCCCCTTTGAGAAGCAGGAAATGACAAAGGAGCGTTAACAGCTTGCCATCGCAACCCCCTCCAGAAGGTTGAGCAGGACGCGGCCATAAATGGAGCCCATGCTCTGATCTCGGATGCAAAACCTGCAGGCATGAAGCGCCTGTGTAGTCAAGGTAAGCACAGATTAACCTGGACTGTTCTCGCCGACCCCCCCACCCCCACAAAACAAAACATACACCATTTGTTTAAAAAGTAAAAACATACTACATCGTGTGGTATTCTGCTTGGCTATGGGTCACAAAGTCAAGATTTACACCTAATGGGTCATGTTTGATCAATAGAACAGATAAAGTGGGCAGAATAAACAAGCTTTTAAAAAAAAATCAGACTAGCATGCGAGAGGATCAGTGCACACTAGCGGCTACTATTTGGTGTCAAGTAGAAGCAGGATAAGACGGTAAGACAATATGGCTTGTGCCTACTTTTTTTGTAGATGTGTCACTTTTGAAATCATGCCTGGACTGAAAACTAAGATGATCACTGTTAAAGCCTCTACCACAAAGGATGCAAGATGGCACCTGATGGCCTATTTATTTTTTTAATTTCAGCAGCATTCTCTGTTATTCCAGTAAAGACAGAGAAGAACATAAAATTAGGCCACACATAAAACTTGGCCATCTTTATTAACAAAAAGGAGCAAAGCCAAATGATTGACCCCTTTTAAGCTCAAAGGTCAATTAAACAAATAAATAAAAACTGCATGATTTAAGGCAGTTCTACATTTATGATGGCAAAATCCACAGTAGATACTGGTATATATCTATATGGGTTTGCTTGGTACATGTAATGGAGCACATACATAGCTGATTAATCCAGTTAATACTGTTGGTGACCAATTCATTACAAATGGGAATCTCCCAGTTCAACACCAAACCATAAGACTACAGAGCCTCAAGTTACACATTTTAGAAGCCCAACCCCATCCCCCAATCAAAACTGCAACACAACATCCTGCACAGAACTTGCTCAGCAAAGCTTTGCAATCTATGTTGGTACTGAGTGAACATAAATAAGTTACATGTAAATGCAAAACCTCTATGAGAACTAAGAGCGCTTTACATTGCACCAAGCTCATAGTTCGGCAACGTTGTTACATTCATGCCTGGAAGGTCAGGAGTATTATTTACTACCCCATTCCAACAGGAATACAGCTCTGGCTGGTGCTCCACCACTCATTCCAGTAGTGAACCAGAGAAACATCTCTGCCCATTCTTCTCTACTTTGCAGAGACAGTTCTCTCCAAGACTATGAACAGGGTAATTATCACCTCTTACTGCATCGTTCACCCTTTCAGTGTCCCATTCTATATGCCTCAGCAGCTGACCGTGCTGGGCTGCTGTTTGCTGACAAAGTCTGGTAGGAAATCAAACTCGTTCTGTCCCAGAAACAGTTCTGGCAGTTCCTGCACTCTGTCCAGTCCCAGCTCCATAACTAAAGCTGTGAGCACCTCCTCATCGATCAGATCTGCATCCATGCCGTTGAGGCCCAGCGCAGGACCGCCCATGTGCTGCACGTTGGCCAGCTGAGCCGGGCCCATGCGAAACTGAGCTCCATTTGGCACATGGTGCCCGTTCATGGCAGCGAGTGGGTGCCCGTGGTACTGGGTGTTCAGTTTCTGCAGGTGCATGCTGGCCATGAGCTGCTGGGAGTTGAGGCCTCCAGACATGTACTGCTGCTGCTGGCCTTGATGGTGCTGCTGGTGCATATGATGCTGCTGCTGCTGGTGCTGCTGACCCTGGCTGTTGTACATCATGTTGGCTGACTGCATCTGGTGATGACCCATCGCGCCTCCGTTCATTTGCCCATTCATAACCATGTTGGGCCGTTGCATGGCACTCTGAGGCCCATAATGCATTATCTGTCCATTGGGCATGGCTCTCAGGCCAGGCTGGGGAGCATGTTGCTGGCCATTCATGCCCATTCGGTAGCCATGCAGGTTGCCATTCGCCTGGCCGTGGCTCATGGGCATCATCATGTGCTCTGCCATGGCTTCTCCCTGTCTTGAAAGAAAACATAATGGAATTTTGTCAACAAGCATTTTTTAAATGCAAAAGGGAAAGTTGAGGATTGACTACCACCAACTGCAAGTCAACAGGATTTATTAAAATGACCAATCAAAAGGGTTTGTTAACAGCCATCCAAGGCATTTAACACCCAATCCAACAATCCAAGCATATACTACAATGTTTTTGCATTAGTGCATACATAGTAAAGTCTTGGCCATAGAACAAGAAACACGATTTAACCAGGTTTGGACAAGGCCAATACAAAACTACAGTGCAGTTAACCAAAACGTTATCCTCCGAGACAGCTGATTGTAACAACGCACAGATCTGCTAGATGGCTCCTGACTGTGAGCACCTTTCCCACTGCAGAATAGCCAAGGTGTCTCTCTCCTTTTCCAGCTGGCTACCCATGGCTGCCTCTCAAATACAAGCCCTCAACATATCAGTGATGCAAATCCAAACCTCTCACACTTGGATTGATTTATACAATAACAAGTCTCCATAGTCTCCATATAGACTAACTGGTGCATTTAGGATACATAAAGGAACGAGGCAACAAAAGCGAGCAGTTATTTGACTTAACTTGAGTCCCAGACAAATAAAGGTTTATCCGTCTAAAATGTGCACAACCGCATAAGTCAATTAAAACATCATACATGCTTGCAAACGTTAAACAAAACCCGCAATATCAAGCCTGTAAGTGTGCAGTGAAGAAAGTGAGCACTGGAGCGAACAATAGAGCTGCGTGCTCGTGACCGTGCTCCACAGCCTTCAGAAATCTGCTTACCTTTTTAAAATACAGTAATTTTCCCAGTAGCACAGCAATCGAGCCCTGGTTTAGCAAAGCGTAGCCAAGCTCCTCGGGATTAGCGTTTATATTCCGAAAAGGTCGAGCTTCATAGTAGTCCGCGCCGCGCGAAAAGAGCGAGTGTGAGTGTGTTTATTGGGTCAGCCCGAGAATTATATGCGCGAGAGCAGCTCGGAGGCAGGCTGGAGAGAAAGAGGCGGGGCCTCTCTGTGTCCTTTGTTCCCATTGGCTGTGCTTCAGTGTTATTGTGCAAGGAGTGTTTCTTATGAGAAAGCGAATGAATTTAGTACTCTAGTACTGACTATTCAGTACAGTTGAAGTTGAAATTATGTATGGTAATTCTTTTAAAAATATGTAAAAAAAAAAAAAAAGTATATATATATATATGTGCAAAAGTTTTAGGCAAGTGTGAAAAAATGCTGTAAACTAAGAATGCTTGTGTGTGTAAGAAGTGTTAATAGTCTATTTTCATCAAGTAACAAAATGAACAGAAGAGAAATCTAAATCAAATCAGTATTTGGTGTGAGCACCCTTTGCCTTCAAAATAGCATCAATTCTTCTAGGTACACCTGCACACAGTTTTTGAAGGAACTCGGCTGGTAGGTTGTTCCAAACATCTTGGAGAACTAACCACAGCTCTTCTGTGGATGTAGGCTTCCTCAAATCTGTCGTTTTATGTAATCCCAGGCTCAATGATGTTGAGATCAGGGCTCTGTGGGGGCCATACCATCACTTCAAGGACTTCTTGTTCTTCTTGACGCTGAGGATAGTTCTTAATGACATTGGATGTATGGTTGGGGTTGTTGTCCTGCTGCAGAATAAATGATGGTGCTGCATAATGGATAAGTATCTGTCTGTATTTTTCAGCATTGAGGACACCATTAATACTGACCAAATCTCCAACTCCATTTGCAGAAATGCAGCCCCAAACTTGCAAGGAACCTCCACCTTCTTCACTGTTGCCTGCAGACACTCATTATTGTACCACTCTCCAGCCCTTCGGCAGACAACTGCCTTCTGTTACAGCCAAATATTGCAAATTTGGACTCATCAGTTCCTATGTTTTCATGCATAGTTGAGTCGCTTTGCCTTGTTTCCATGTCGGAGGTATGGCTTTTTGGCTGAACTCTTCCATGAAGACCACTTCTGGCCAGATGTCTCTGGACAGTAGATGTAGGTGTACCTGGGTCCCACTGGTTTCTGCCAGTTCTGAGTTGATGGCGCTGCTGGACATCTTCCGATTTTGAATGGCAATAAGCTTGATGTGTTTGTCATCTGCTGCATGAAGTTTCCTTGCCCGACCACTGCGCCTACAATCCTCAGTGTTGCCTGTTTCTTTGTGTTTCTTCAAAACAGCTTGAACAGTAGATCTTGAAACCCCAGTCTGCTTTGAAATCTTTGTCTGGGAGAGCCCTTGCTGATGCAGTATAACTACCTTGTGTCTTGCTGCTGTGCTCAGTCTTGCCATGGTGTATGTCCTGTGACATGAAACTGTCTTCCACAGCCTCACCTTAGTAGCAGAGTTTGGCTGTTCCTCACCCAGGTTTAAGCTCCTACACATCTGTTTATGTTTCAGTTAATGGCTGTGTTTCAACCTACATGTGAAATTGATGATCATTACCACCTGTTTGGTATATATCTGTTTGATCATACACTTGACTATAATCCTACAAAATCCCTGACATTGTGCAAGTGTACTTATAGGAATTGATGCTGGTTTGAAGGCAAAGGGTAGTAACACCAAACACTGATTGGATTTAGAGTTTTCTTTTGTTCACTCACTTTGCATTGTGTAAATTGATAAAAATAAAAAAAATATAATTTGTATGTTTGAAAGCATTCTTAGGAGGTTCAGAGTATGAATACAGAGAAAATCTCATTACAGAAACCTTTGTGAATCTGGCAGAACCATTTAGGTTCCTACAAACCCATGTACTTTACCAAAAGATTGCTGAGTGTAAAATTGCATATAAAATCAGTGCCCCTACTCTTAACTGACAAGTTTATTACTCCACAGCAACGCATTAATGGAACATGTTTCATTCAAGCTGACTGACATGATCATTGTAGTGTTGTGGTCATTTTGATTTTCAAATTGCTTGAGAAACTATGAAGCCAATACAGCTGACTGTGGCTGACTGTCTGCATCAAAAACTAATGAGATACTCTGCGAGCACAAATGTATTCAATACATAGAAAGGTGATACCATCACATACCTTAAAACAGGACGTGGCACTGTGTAAATCAGTAACTAATTATAATCAGATAACATGAGAGTAAACAGCACGGTTATAGTGCATTCTTAGCTTTGCGAAGCTAAGCATCTAATGTGTTCCATGCTATCTCTAAAGATTAGCTGCTATATACAGCACCATATGTTTCTTTCTTTTGCTTACCTTTTAATTTAACAGGTATGCATGTGTGTGTGTGTGTGTGTGTGTGTGTGTGTGTGTGTGTGTGAGAGAGAGAGAGAGAGAGAGAGAGAGAGAGAGAGAGAGAGAGAATTTAGCAGCTCAGTGGAAGTCAATGTGACCTACACTACTGTGCAGTGTTTGTGAAGTGGGAAAGAGATGGAGGTGTAGATGTGTGTGTATACCATGTTTTTATATCTATGTGGGGACCAACTGTCTCCTCAAGGATAGGAATATCTGATATTTTTAACCTTGTGGGAACACTTTGCTGGTCCCTATCAGGAAAATGTTTTTTTTTGTAGATCAACAACAACAACAGCAAAAAAACAACTAAGCAAGCCAAAAAGCTGTCGTTTTACTGAGGTTAAGTTAAGGGTTAGCTTTAATTAGCTGCAGTACTAATTATGGAAAGTCGTCACAAGTATAGCAGTATAAATGTCTCTGTGTGTTTGTGAGTGTGTGTAGTGTTTTGGGGGGTGTCAGTGCTATTCTGGGCCAGGAGCACTGTCCTCTTCCAACACTCATAACCAGACATGCAAACAAAAAATAGTTGTACCATTGTTTCAAGCAGTGTGGATCAGTGAATAAAACGAGTACCTGCTGTGTTTACACACATGATGTTGATTGGCAGCATTTATTAATTTTATCACACAGACCTTAAAAGAAGACCTTTCTGTCTGGTAGAACATGGAATCAACATCCTGGTGTGAGCTTGAGGGCTCCTTGTTTACCCAAAGCACAACATTGGTTAAAGGAGTGCCACCCACCTCCAAGGTGTTGAATCTCTCACACATTAGCATCTGCATTGTGCAGACTGGTGCCCTAATTTGCATGGCAATCTGTTCAGCTTCTGGTCAAAACCCGGTCCTACAGCAGGGTGTCAAAACATGTTCCAAACCTATTAAGATTCCAGCATAGGTAATTACATCATATCATGAGTAGGTCTTTTAAACAGAGATCACAGGTAGCTGTGATCAGGAAGCTGTAATCAATATATCAATAAGGTTACTACGGCTGAATAAAAGTCGCACGTTACCGTGTGATCCGTTTGACCTTTTCCTAAAGAGAGCTGGTAAACGAGTAGTGAGCTCCAAATGGTAATGCTTCCAGCTTAACTACCGTTTAGTAGCCTGGCATTAACAAGTCTCACCAGATACAACAAAACTAGCTAGCTAGATAGTTCGATGGATATGTATACAACCGAGAGCAGTGAAGCAGTGAACACTCTTTGTATGTGTTGCTTTTTCTTTTTTTGATAGTTGTTATCTTAAGGGTTAAATGTTAAATGATTTTTTACATGTTAACACTGTTTGTGTAAGAATTTAGCTGAAAATGTCAATTGGTTTTCATGAGTTAGACAAAGTAGCTTTAGTATAATTATCTTAGAAGTGTGTAGTATAATTAGCTACCTTATCAACTCTATAATTTGGTTGTTGCTATTTTAAATCGTGACTAATTTGTAGCGTGTTACATTTGCAGACTAGCTTCCCTAACATTGCTAGTAAGTTTAGCCACTTCATTCCTGTTCAGAAACCATGTGTGGCATTTTTGCACTGAAATCACCTCTTTCTAAAGTCTGGGCCATGGGAAACTAAACATTAGAGCTCATTATTTACCTAGCATTGTAGTCAGGGATATGAACATAGGCTTACTGTGTATTGACATATAAATAATATCAACATATGATTATATAATCAGTCAGGCACTTTTAGGTCTACCATCATCTCACCTTCCTGTTGGATCATGTTAGTTTTTTTAGAGAGACTAAACACAAGAGCAATGGATGTGTTCATACTGTGCTTGTTGCACCAACGACTCTTCTTTAACCCTTTGGAGATGCAGTTTAGACAGAAGTACTTGCTCTTTCCCAAGGCTCTCTTTCTTCCTCCCCCACACCTGATTAACAAAGATACCAGAGCGTGGAGGAGGGGCAGACCAACTGCCAACAGGAGCTGCTCAGCACAGCAGACAGGGATAGAATGTTCTCTCTCTCTCTCTCTCTCTCTCTCTCTCTCTCTCTCTCTCTCTCTCTTTCTGAGTATGTGCCTTTCATGCATGCATTTTCATTCTCTGTTTCTTTGTGCCACGTTTAATGAAACCTCACTCTCATCTCCACAAACAATAACCCCCCACGTATTAGATTTAGTGCTTGTGGATGTCCTTGTCTCACATTTGCATGGGTTCGGCTTGTCCTTGACCTACACATCTGTTCTCAGAAACATCCATTGCTACAGTAAATTAAAGTGCAGTCTTGTCACTCTGTAGTTTAATTCAGTTGAGGAGAAACACTTCTTTCCCCTCCCCCATTTACTGATCTCATTACCCAGGGTTTGTCCACGTATTTACCTCACACATGACCTCATGGACTTTCTCAGTTGTCCTCCGCTCTAGCATGTTATTGTGAAATGGAGTAGCTCAGCAGAATAGTGTTGGAATGCTGTCGGCTCATGCAGCCATGTTTATGGTAGAGCTAGGAGTAATGGCCCATATTTGTGTTCCTTTCTCTGTTGGAATGCAGGCATTTCTTTGGCATGCGTCACCACCACCTGGCCAATAGCACGGAAAGAGCGGTGCAGAAGCACAGGTCATGTTGTATTAGGAGAGTCCGGTCTGTAACCGATTCTGTCTTTGAAATCCAACTGTATCTTAGCTTATCCATTTGTGTAAATTTGATTTCATTTGTATGT
>JAOVVG010000047.1:17133564-17146097 GCA_028566375.1 Leptodoras nelsoni | reverse complement strand
AAATAAAAAATAAATAAATAATACAAAATATAAAAAATAATAATAATAATTGTTATTATTATTATTAATAAATATGGTGCTTTTTAATTAAAAAAAAGTTCTCACTGTGCTTTGTATAAAAAGAGTAATGCTGGTGTATGTTAGTGCAGGTTTGCATGGTAATTACTCACACATTTCTTCTTGCAGATGAATGGCTATCCTCAGTGGCCCACTGTCCTCAGTGTGTAATCAGAATGTCACTCTAATTACAGTCAGGAAAGTACTGGACCATCTGTGTGTGTGTGTGTGTGTGTGTGTCCTTCCCTTAGGATTATTCTTTGTATTTTGTATAATTTCTCTGTTTGTTGTTATGACTGTGGTATAGAGAAGCCTGCATTTCCCCCCAAACCCAGAGACTTAAACACAGTTTTATGGAAGGGGAAAAAAAGCTGACTTCTATTTTACATTTTGATTATCTCTTTTTTTTGAGAAATATTAAGAGATGCCAAATCTCTTGAACTCATCTAAGCAAAAACTCCGAACAGATATACGGCGAGATAAACAAAGGCTTTGAAAAGTGCGAATGGGAAAACAGCAGTTGGTTGTGTCAGTGAAAATTACACAAATGTCCCAGACACAGTTAACAGTAAATCTGATAATCACTGATAATCACCCTTTGTTCTCTGGGAACTGAACAAAAATACAAATGTTTTTTGTGCTTTTAGTTCTTACAGCTGCTTTAATGTGAAATGCGCTTCATTCGAGCTGTTTTTTTTTCAGAAGCGATGCATATTCAGAGCACTTGACTTACCAGGCTTCTACTATGTGATTTATTGAGGAGAGAAAAGCTCACCAAGTTCACCTTGAGTCATTACTCTTCCTGTCCTTAAGTGATCTAAATTCTACTCCATTAGATGAAGCTTCTAAATTACCATACACATTTACATGGCTCTTGCGCAGTATGTGTTGACACTAATAGCAGTTTTGTGTAATTGACTCTCACCGTGTCATGTTCCTCTTCCTCCAGGCTCCTACATGATAGTAAACTCATCCCAGCATGCTGCTGGACAGAGAGCTCAGCTGCTGCTGCAGACGCTCAGCGAGAATGACACGCACTGCGTCCAGTTCAGCTACTTCCTGTACAGCCGGGACGGACACAGCCCCGGGGCACTGCGGGCATACGTGCGGGTGAATGGAGGGCCACTGGGCATGGCTGTGTGGAACGTTTCGGGCTCGCAGGGGCGCCAGTGGTATCAGGTGGAGCTGGCAGTCAGCACTTTCTGGCCTAATGAGTATCAGGTAAGAGGAAGTCCCTAGCTCTGGGGGGAGGGGTTTATGTTTGAGGTCCTGAATAATTTGACTGTCTATTAATAGGATATCAACATGACTGGACCTGAGGTACAAAACTTGTTACAAAATGTTTCTCTGCTCATCTCAGAATAACTGATGAAACATTATTTTTTAGCAAGCAGGCAACTAATAGGTCATATTTATTCTTTTTAAATTTGATTACAATATAATAATGGTAGCTACAATGAACTACACACTAACAATTAGTGCTGCCGTACTTCATTTCCATAATATTTGAGTTAAGTTTAAAGTAATTTGGATGTTTATGATGTCATGCACTATTTTAGTGTCAATTAATATACTGAATACACACCATTTATGATGTAGGTTAATTTCACCAAGTTTTTCCTTTATGGTTTATGTTTATGCCTCTGCCACTAGGTACTGGAAGAATTATGGATGTCTGTGGGTCTGTGCATCTGTCTGAAATTTGCAATATTTCAATAATAAGTGGCATAATGTTTGTAGGAATGATATGGAATTATTATATCATTATATCATTATAACCAGCAGACAAACGTATTCCATTTTGCAGTTGATCTAAACAAGGTCAAGATCCCAACAAGGTCAAAGGGTCTTGTTTAATCGCATACTTCCTGTTTATTTTAGCGATATTTACGACATACAGAGTAGTCTAAATGCATCGCTATCTATTTGTTTGAAATACAAATGACTTTTTTTCCATTCTAAATTGACAGTATCAAGTAAAATGCTGGTATTTAGTTTCACTAACTAGGCTGAAAACAAGTTTAAACAAGACAGTAAGTGTGATGTGATGAAGTAAAAACCAAAATATCTCCAAGAATAAACAGACCTAAGACTATCAGTATAACAAAAATAAGCTAGGGAGCAATGCAGTTGAGACATCTGTTTTTACAAATATAAACATCAAGACCCAAAAGCTATAACAGTCTTTCTGTAGCATGTACACGGCACATCTGAATGCTAGCAGGGGATTTTTTTTTTGTTTGCTTCTCTTTTAGTAATATTTTAAAATAACCAGGTTTGACCTGAACGGGGTCACTTTGGCTAGAAGAAAATAAATGACTCACTGAGACATCAGTTAAAGCTATTTGAAGCTGTAGTTTGAATTTTGAGAAAATTATTTCTCATGATGTATCTTGGAAATGTAATTATGAAGAGTTTTTTTTATCAGTTAATTAATTTTTGGACCTGTGACAACAAATACCAGCAACCTAGCTGTTTGGGATTGGATAACATTTTTTATTCACTCTTTTATAACACTTCTCATAGTTGGCTCCTGCTGAGAATTCTGCCATAACACTCTTAGTCTTAGATATAGAATACAGTGCTACATAGTATTATACAAGATGACAAATAATGCATTAAAAGTTAGTTTTATGGCTGAATTCTTGGTTATATGTGTGTGTCTCAGAAAATGTGCATCTGTGTGGCCATTGTGAGATCAATGTTGCTTTAATAGGTCATTTTATTGACTGCATTGCTGGAGACCTATTGAACTAGTTTTGAGTATCCGCATATTCAGCTGTGAAGTCCATTAGAGCACCACTAATTACCGAACGGTATCCGCTTTGTCAGTTTAAACTTTTCATAGTGATGGGGTGACACTCTTGTTAATCACACACCTTGCTCACTTTAATTGGTATTGACTCAACTGCAATCTGTGCATGTCTGTAGGTTTGTGCATGCTTCAGGCCTCAGACAGGACTGGGAGGTGCACTGGGGGAACAGAGTTAGGGCAGATGTTATGAGGCATGTCTTGTATTGTAGTTCACAGGAATTCTCAGTCTGATTGGTCAGAAGATGGTAATCGATTTTCTGTAACACCATGGCCCTGACAGTAGTTCCAACTCTAATTCAGACAATATGTTTATATTATGTTGTGTGTTTTATTATATTAGGTAGACAACAGGTTGTCCGAATAATCTAAATATAATAATAAACATAAAAAAACCATTGTTATTTAACTTTGATATGGAGAACTTTACTGTAAAAGGGTTTTTTTCTATAATAGTTCCCAGTCCCCAGTTTCAACCCTTTGTGGTGTTTAGTAAGACTTTTTGACAAAGGACGGTCCTGGTTTCTCAGTGATATGACAAGCTGATTTATTTGTATTTTTTACATTAATTTCAAGAGTGAGATGAAAAGAGTGGCTGATGAGGCAGCAACTGTTTATAGTTGTTGTATCATATGTATTGTTCCATAACATAAAATGTAAATACCACTGAGTGTCCTTAACTAATACATTCAAAATTATAGTCATTGATAAATGGTGACATGTGTGGAATGCAAACACAGGAAAATAATCCACTGGTGTCATGACAACAACAATTTGGATGATTTTCATATAACAGCACTTCCTGTCTAACATGATATTTGGGAAACTTTCCAATTATCATGTACGAATGCACAGCTCCTTACAGGACCTGATTGTTTATCTATAGCACTACTGTACTTGTGCTAAACCATTGCTTATAAAATGTCTAACTTTGACAGCTTCTGAGTTATCTCCATCCCATACAATAATTGCTTGGTGTGTGTGTGTGTGTGTGTGTGTGTGTGTGTGTATTTGGCACTCTGGTGATGCCTTACAGGCCTTCTTGGGCTGTAGTTAGTTTAGTTTGATCTTCATCCATGCATTCAATTTTTTCTTTCTCAAAATCTATGCAGCTGTCAAAAAGCAATTACACTCAATAGTATGTTTTTATCAAGAACTGTCAGTCTGTCTGACTTAATTAACTTCCACATGGCAGGAAAAGATATGGCCTTTGTGTGTTAAATAATAGCCCACTCACAGCGGTGAAAGGTGCGGCAATGCCCAAAGCGTCTTATGCGTCAATAAGGAGCATCAAGTTTCAGAATTATTGAGACCACACACACAGACACGAGGCAAACTCTGAGTGACAGCACAGACTGAGCAGCACAAACACACTTAAACACACTAAATATGCAAAGGTACAATTTACACTGCATGAGTGAAATTTAGAACCTTGAATATTCTCATTTGCTTTGCGCACTGTATATAATAAGCAAGGTGCTTAACTTTTGCCCCATATCCATCTGTTGGTGTTTCTCTCTGAGATCTCATTAAAACTCTGAATTAATAAACTGATGTGCCAGACTGAGTGGGCGAAATGTGAGAGATTGTGTTACATTATTGCGTGTAACATGATAAGGAGCAACTGGTGCATGAATTATGCCTGCAAGTGGCCTGATGAGTTTGATCCTATCTCCTTTCAGACTGCAGCACACTGACTCAAAATCTGGTGGGAGTTAAAGCCCACATAGGCTGAGTAACACTTTGTTTATTTTAGACCACTTGGTCAGAGACCATGAGAATGATTGGTCTTTCATTACATCTGACAAAACCCTTGATTTGGTTTGTGGAAATGCAATTTAACAAGAGAGCCCAATTTCCTGAACAGAGCGATCACAGGAGATGAAACATGGCTGTTCAAGTATGATCCTGAGACAAAAAGACAAAGTGCTGAATTACACATGACATCAGTTGACCCAAAGAAAGCTCGCATGAGCAAATCAAACATCACTGTTCATCAAATGTTTTGATTCTCAAGGGATAGTCCATAAAGAATTCGTTCCAGAAGCCAAATGGCAAATGGAACATTTTACCTTGGAGTTTTGGAGCATTTGAGGAAGAGGGTGCATATGTGCTGTCAGATCTCCTCTTCATGGATCCTAAATCATCACACTTCACCGGCTGTGAGAGATTTTTTTGGCTGAAAAATACATTCCAGTCTTTCCACATCCACCCTATCTCCCCGACCTGGTTCCATGTGATTTGTTCTTGTTCCCCAAGATTAAAAGACATACCCATCATTCTTATTACCTTTTGGACAGACCTTGTATAACACTTGGGAGCCATATCAAGTAAAAGTCTTTGTATTTTCTGGTAAAATGGTAATAATGGTGGTCAGAATTCCAAAGAGTGTACAGGCAGACAAGGGTAACAGTGGATTTCCAGGTTTTTTTATGTTTTTAAATGTATAAAACAAGCAAAACCATTACAACAGAGCACTTTTCAGACAAAAAAAAACATAATGAAGGCTGCTGGGTTTTGCATGCAAAAAAAATTAATAAGTGTGACAATGTCTGACAGAGTCTCATGTGGCAGATTCTCCTAGATGCTTAGTAAAACTTACTGTACAGTACAATGAGGAAGTCTCAGGCACATGCAAAGACTTTCTGTAAAGCAAAAATAATGAAGATGTTTCTACATAAAAGAAAATACTATAAAGTGCTGTAAACAGTAATAAACAATGTGTGCAGTTTTATAAGGAAATTAGCTTTTAGATTTTACTGAGTGTGTTAGAGAATCTGATAGTCCCAAAACATTCCCATGGGTTTTCATTATATTTTGATCATTTTCATTTTGGTGTGTATTTTAATGGCTGCAACATAGTTAATTACTAAAAGAAATTGTTAATTAGTTAAATAACATACAGTGAATTGTTTCAAGAGCCTTTAAATATACTGTAAATGCGCTTTAGTGCAGAGTGTCAACGGGAGATGAGGAGAAGCTCTCCCCACTTCAGGCAGTTCTAAGGTGGTGAACTAAACATATCAGACTGCATGTTATTGTTCCTCTTAATGTTTACTTGTCTACTGCGCATTTTATAATTGACAATGGCCATATAATTTGTTTCAAGATTACTAAAATTGGTTGTTGAAATGATTTTCATTAATTTGGTCTGTGATAGTATGTCTCTGTGTGTCATACATATAATGCCATATGAGAAGGTTAGCTGAATGTGTAGGTGGTCTTCTTCTTGAGAGAGCTCTGCTGGAAAGAAAGGAAGATAATTCCATCCAAAAGAAAGATCTGTGAAAATGTGTCATTGGAAAGCTATATCCATCTATTGCTGCTGTAGGCATAACACTAGCACAAGAAGTCCAATTTGGCAAGAAATCCTTAGCTGGCTTTCATCAAAATGAAATGGGGATTCTGAATTTTATTTTATTTCATTTCATTCCTTTTCTTTTCTTTTCTTTTCTTTTCTTCTGTTTGTGTCTCACTACTATGCATGGGCTTAATGGATAATGAATATTGGGAATTGCTGATTGTTTTAGTCTACTGGGATTGGTATTAAACTGGATGGTTTAAATGCCAGAAAATGTTTTTTTCTCACTGTTTTAGGAAATCCTATCAGTGCAGCATCAGTGAAATAACCCCTCTTGTGGCATACGTGTGAAGCCATGTCAGAAGAGCATATAAAATTGAACTTCAGTTCAAGTTGGGACAGTGTGTAAAACATAAAAAAAACAGAATACGATGATTTGCAAATCCTTTTCAACACATATTCAATTGAATACACTACAAAGACAAGATTTAATTTAATTCAAGATTATTTCATATTCAAACGGATAAATTGTATTGGGTTTTTTTTTGCAAATATTCACTAGTTTTGAATTTGATGCCTTTCAACACATTCCAAAACAGTTGGGACAGGGGCAACAAAAGACAGGGAAAGTTGTGGAATGCTCAAAAAACACCAAACAACACAAAAACATTCCACAGGTGAACAGGTTAATTGGAAACAGGCAACTGTCATGATTGGGTATACAGGGAGCATCCCTGAAAGGCTCAATAGTTCACAAGCAAGGATGGGGCGAGGTTCACCACTTTGGGAACAACTGCGTAAGCAAATAGTCCAGCAGTTTAAAAACAATATTTCCCAAAGTGCAATAGGGATTTCATCATCTACAGTCCATAATATCATCAAAAGATTCAGAGAATCTGCAGAAATCTCTGCAAGTAAGCGGCAAGGCCGAAAACCAAAATTGAATACCTGTGACTTTCAATCCCTCAGGTGACACTGCATTAAAACCGACATCATTCTGTAACAGATATTATCAGATATACATCATTCTGTATCAGATATTATCAGATATACATCATTCTGTAACAGATATTATTAGATATACATCATTCTGTATCAGATATATATGGGCTCAGGAACACTTCAGAAAACTATTGTCAGTGAACACAGTTTGTCGCTCCATCTACAAGTGCAAGTTGTAAAAACTCTACCATGCAAAGCAAAAGCCATATATCAACAACACCCAGAAATGTAGTAAAAGAGTGCGGGTACTAGACTGGCCTGCCTGCAGTCCAGACCTGTCTCCCATTGAAAATGTCCTAACTTCATTGGAATTGGGTTGTAATTTTACTATAATTAATCAGAAATTTTACTTCTTCTTGGATGATAATAAAATGCAGTATTTGACTCATTTACTCTTTTACTATTGTTTGTTTACTTTTTGTTTTTCCTGATTGACTGGCAGCTCATGTCTGACTTTTTTCATGTTTGTTTGTTGAGGCCTGATGACATTTTATAGCATCTCAGCTATGTATACAAACTTCCCACCAATTTCAAGCCCCCTACAGCCTAGCTGTAAATTACTATTACAGAACTGTCTTCAGGGTGACACGGTGGCTCGGTGGGTAACACCATCACCTCACAGAAAGAAGGTCCCGGGTTCGATCCCCGGGTGGGGCGGTCTGGGTCCTTCTGTGTGAGTGAGTGTGCCCTACGATGGATTGGCACCCTGTCTAGGGTTGTTCCTGCCTTGCGCCCCATGCTGCCGGCTAGGCACCGGCTCTCCCGTGACCCTGAAAAGGAATAAGCAGTTAAGAAAATGAATGAATGAATGAACTGTCTTCATTAATATCATTATTATCACTCCACTGACATGTTGCCAAATAAGGAGTGATGCTTTGCCAAGTAGCAATAAACTTGCCCAAGTTGAAAGGAAGTTGCAAGTTAAAAGGAAAAGGAAAAAAAGAAAAACAAGATTTATTAAGAATTAAAAGATAGAATTTAAATATTTATTAGTGGTATTGCATTATTTGTATATGCTAATCTTTACACTTACTTTCATTGTGCACTTAGAAAAAAAGGTCACTGTAGGATATGCATTTTCATCTGTTCATGTCTAGCCAGTTTCAGCATGTAACGTTGTTTTGCCATGACTGCAGTTGATCTAACAGTTTTCACAGTAAAGGGATATTCGGAATTTGATGCGCGTCTGCAGTCACACTCTTCTTCACAGAAATCTTGGCCAAATAGGTTACAGGTCAAATGTTATCTTAAACTCATCCATTTTAGCAATTTCTCATTTTGTATAAGCACAAATACAAAACATGTAAAGTTTGTGTGCATAAAGTTTGTCGCTACTTGGCAATGCATCACTCGTTACTTGGCAACGTGTCAGTGGAGTGATCATCTGTGCTGTTATCACAAATATCATCAGTTTTCAACCAATCAGATTGCAAGGATAGAACTAACTGTTGTATAAATAGTGAAAATTTACAAAGGGAATTGTGTGGTGCATGATCCACATGAATTAATTTAATGTAGGTGTGTAATCAGTCATTTGGGAAATCTTTGTGAGAATATGCTTATTTAACATTTAACTGGACCTTTTCCAATGTTACTGCAAGACAACGACAAAATAATCCTACACTCTCTGTATTTGAATATGTAGATGAAACTCATGTATAGTTGTTGAAAAAAGAAACAAACAGAAAGAACAACACCATGGATTAAAAAACAAAAATCATTGGCCCAAAAATGTGAACCTAACATTTCTGCCCCCACTCTGACAGGAATATCAGACAATAGCCCAGGCCTACTGAGTGCAGCTGTATTTCATTTGTATGAGTAAATATAGAAAGTGAAAATATATTTTATTTGTTGGTATTCTCATACTATTCACTCTTGCCAGCGCCTGCCCCAGAGCTCAGTGTACAGGAAGACAAACAATGAAAAAGAATAAAAAATAAAGGCACAGCTTTTACTTATCAGCAAAGCCTAATGAATAAAGAATTAAGCGAAATTCCCAGAAGTCCGTCTGCTATCAGCCCTGTGTCTCAGCCAGCAGATAAATAAAGCATCAGTGAAATGGGTTGAGGAGAGTTCTTCATCACCGGCCTCCACAGGTGTCCTCTCAGCAATGCGGTCGAACGTCGCTTGAGGCTTTTAGTGCTAAGGCGTGTGACTTTAAATATTAACGGGTGTAGGTTTCAGCATCTGCACTGGCAGCCAGACTATCCCCGCGTGGCTCTGAAGTGATAGTTTGGGATAAAGAGGTCCACCCATGTCAGGAGGAAATGAGAAAGCTGTCAGCAGGAGTCTGTCAGAAAAAGCTGCAGGTGATCGCCACCTCTCATAGAGGAAGGTTGTTTAGGAAGCTAAAACAGAGACACCTGCCAGTTATGCATGTCTGACACTAGCTGAGTAATAAAATCCACACCACTGCACATGGCTTCTCATTGCTTATTTATTAAACAGTCATTTTCACACATCACCAGTATTGTCTTCACAAGAAATTCTGCTTTTCTCATCCACATTCTCTACAATTACCAATTACTTTTACATTTAGGCACTCAGCTGATCCAGAATGACTCATAATATGTGCCAACAGCTGGAACACAGTGAGGCATAGCGTCTGCTGACGGATTCCTGACCTGACAAAGATACAGTTTTAAACTCAAGTGCATAAACAGCACAATCAGTCATGACAGAGAACAGCGTGTTAATTGATATGCAGTGTCACTGTTTTGTTTTAGAGACATACAGTTGTATGAAACCAGAAATCTTGTAACGTCTTACACAAATACGTGGGATCATGATTTTTGAAACGGTCTGACGTCTGTGATGGCATGATGTGTGAGAAAAAAACATGAGAAACTCACTGTCTGGGGTGATAACATGGACTTTCATCCATATTTATTCAGTGAGCGATGGCACGTTTATCTCTGTTTATGAGAACATCAGTGGAGGAGCAAATGTAAAACTGGAGATAGAAAGTAATGAGTGAAAGAGAAAAAAACAGAGAGAGAGAGAATCACCTTGAATATTTGCTTTTTTAACTTTTGACTGTCTGCTCTGCTCTACTCTGTGTTTTTGCTATTATTGCTGAAGGTGTGTAAGAACGGTATTATCAAATATTAAAGTTGTTATCAGCCTGCCAAGACTGTTAAAGAGAGTTGAATTCTCAAGTGTTTGCCATTTCATTTTTTTCTCCTCTCCTGAACCCGTATTCCTTTCACTCTCACTGTCTCTTTCTCCTTCTCCACATCAGTCCCTTTCACCTCCATGATTACATTCATAACAACAGTGCTTCATACTCATAAACATTTTAATTGCATTAGTAACAGCACTGACAGAAACCCTGGTCAGCTGTATCAGAACAAAGTATACATGACTGCCTAACCAGTAAAGCAGTATTAATGACTCCGCAGCAACATAAATCGGGAATTAAATGTGAAGGCGATAGTTTATTTTATTTGTGCATTAAAATGGGGACAAATGAAAAATTCTCAGGATGTTTGCTAATTTGTTTTTATTTATAAGCTTATAATATTTATACAATTTCCTTTTATGTAAGCATAAACCCATGTAATGTAATGAATTTCCCAAATTCAACAATGAAACAAAATGGAGACTCAAAAATGCTGGTAGTAAGAACAATAAGAATCACTTCATGTAGACTTTGTATAAATAGTATACTTTGTATAGATGTATAGTGTATAAATTGGAAATGCATTATTATCCATCACTGTACTTGTGCAGCTTAGGATATGTTCAGACTTGTCAGCTTTGCTTAAATTAAAACAAACCCTGTTACGATTGCTCTGTCCGTTTGGCGCGAGTGCTTCCTTTCCAAATTGTGCACCAAATAAGCGGGCTGAGCAGGTCAGCGGGCTGATTTCTGGTACGGTTCGTTTGAAGTGTGAATGCAATATGAACCAAAGGCATCTAAATGAACCAAACGCAGGACGTGATGTTGGAAGATGCGACACTAAACACAATGTGAAAGAACATTGCAAGAACAGTGTACCTTCTTTGGTGTGTGCAGTGGAGGAATTTCTGGGGCTGTTTTGATTCTTTTATCCATTTTACCTACTCTTGCTCTGTTTCCAGTTTGTAGAAATAGCACCAGGTATGCACAAACCCAACATGGTGCATTATTCTGACAACTGGCTTGCAAAATAGATCTCATATGTGCAGTGGTAGCTCAGTGCTTATAATTTTGGAGTACTGATGACTGGAAGGTCATAAGTTCAAATCCTAATGCCACCAAACTGCCATGATTGGGCCCTTGAGCAAGACTCTCAACTGCTCACTTGTATAAATGACTCTACATTCTGGGTAAGGATGTCTGCCAAATTGCGTAAACATAAACATGCGTCAAACCAAGACAAAAATGTAAGAACGTAACAACAAAATTGATCCTAGATAGTATAATTACATCCAGAGCTCAAAGCGTCGGGCTGCTTAAGCCTGACGAACGATCATTTTTCTGCCTTTAATATCCTAATGAAGGTTATTGATATAGCAGCTAGATGTTGTCAGGGTTGAACTACTTTACCAATGCAGACCACAGCTATGCCAACTGATAGCATTGCTCTCTAGGCGTGTTTTCCTCCTTCTGCCCTGTTTGTTGCACTTTCACTTCAAGTGTATACTCCTGTCAAGCTGATAATATCTCTTGATACTTATTCTCTCACCCCCCTTCACATGTGCTGTAATGTCTGTATACACAGAGTAACAGCAACGGTACAGATAAAAGAGCAGTTTTCTATGTGTTCCTCTGGGACATTTTAAATGTAACCTAACCTACTTTTTACATATTTTATATCATGCCTCCTGCTCTAAGCATTTTTCCAGTCTGGTCTTAGTGACCTATCTTTTTGTCCATCTCTCTCTTATACACTCACATTCGCAAAATGGTTTTGCATTCCTTTTGCAACTGTTGATGTATTATAAACAGCTTGCTTCATTAACTCTTTGGTGCCTGTTTTCGGGGTACAGGAGCATTCTGCATGAAAATATCTTGCTTGTTGGATATGAAACAAAATGTTGTATATAAAAACTGCCCTAACATGCCAAGTGTGCTGCTTGCAAAAAATAGACACTTCAGTACAAAAATAGCAAGTGCTGTTGAGTACATATTCCAGATGAAGTGTGGGCAATTTGCAGTAGAAATTTTGCCATATGATGTTGACCGCCTCCCTAAAACAGGTATAAATTAGTGCCATGCTTGTTGCTTGGATTTATGATTTTTTTTCACAAATTCTCACAGGTTTTCATTATTCATCATCACGTTAATATATTGAATAAAGAATATACAGTAGAATATATGGTATACAGAATATACAGTATATACACACACACACACACACACACATATATATA
>JAOVVG010000047.1:17074361-17090063 GCA_028566375.1 Leptodoras nelsoni | reverse complement strand
GAAACATTTAAGTGTGACAAACATGCAAAAAATCAGGAAATCAGGAAGGGGGCAAACACTTTTTCACACCACTGTAGGTGTCAGCTACTGTGGGTGTTGATTTGCCTGTGAATTAGAAAATGAAGGAGGCTGATCATCATTTTTAAATAAAACAAACATGGTAACAACATGTTGATAGAAAACAGCTATGTTCAGGTAAAAAGAAGAAAAAAACAACAACCACAAGACAAATAAGCTGTGACTCATGATATCTCTTTTTTTCCTTCTCTCTCTTCCTATATGAAGCACCAACCTTTGATTATGGAGATTTACCATCTCCACTGAGTGAGACAGAGAGCACCATTACCGTGTTGCTGCGTCCCGCCCAAGGCCGCGGTGCCCCAGTCAGGTGAGGTTAACGTCACTGCTGCATGTTTTACAGGAACAATTATAATTTATATAACATTTATATAACAATTACAGTTAGACTTATAATCACTACATACATTTCTATAATACTATCCATGCTATTGTGGGACCACAATTGGTGTACAGTCTATTTTGCTTTAATGAGTGGCATAGTATTAAGTAATAGATTGTTTAGTATGTTGGTAATCTGCTTACATTCAGTTGCTATTGGAAAACCATTACCATTCCCTAAATTGAGACCTTAGATTTTTATTTAGATTTTATTTAGATTGTTATTTAGATTTATCATTAGTGCCTGCCTGAGGTGTGCTGATAAAACAGCTAGAGTCAATTGCCAGTGTGTTGATAGAAAATGTGGAGATTAAATATATTAATACTGATGACTCACTGTGCTCTGCTCCTCAGTACGTATCAGGTAGTTGTGGAGGAGGAGAGTGGGAGGAAGTTGAAGAGAGAGGTGGGGACGCAGGAATGTTTTCCTGTTCCTATCTCTCACGGTGAGGCACAGGCACGTGGAGTTCCTCACTACTGCACAGCTGAACTGCCACCCAGCAGCCTGCCTGAGGCCACACCCTTTACTGTGGGGGACAACCACACCTACAATGGCTACTGGAACAGCCCACTAGACCCCAGGAAAAACTACCTCATCTACTTCCAGGCCATGAGCAATTTCCGGGGGGTGAGTAATCAAACTCCATGGTGAATTTTCAGGACATTTTCCTGAATTTTCAAGTCATCATTATTTTAAAGCTTTGCTTCCACAACTTTTTACATGACCCTAAATTTTCTACAGACTTTGCTGGTTAGCTGCATCTTTATATGCTACTGTAGGAAATTTACTGACTACTGCAAAAGAAGGAATGTTGTTGATCTTTTTAGTTGCTTACAGATGTACAGAACCCACAAATAACTATGTATTTTTGACACCCTTAACAAGAACGATTGTATAATATAAACATTATGCAAAATAATTTAAATGTTCCTCTCAAGGAATTAGAGAATATTTATTATTTATTGTTTATACTTTTATAATAATAGTAAAAATATGTGTGGCAAAATGATTAACACCGCTATTCAATATTTTTTACATCTGTAAAAATCTCATCCATTACCAGCTACAACAAACAAATGTATTTTAGCACTAAAAGTAAAGCACTGGGTATTGAAAATAGAGACATTAATGTAGGTGTAAAAAGAAACAATCAGGTTAAAATGCCAATAAACACAACTGAGGCCATAACAAAACAACTTTGACATGAATGAACAGGTTGAAGATTGCAAAAATGTAGCGTGGTCTGAAAAATCTTACACAGCTGGTAGGGTCAGAATTGCCTTGTTAGCAGTCCAGGCTGCTGGAGGTGGTGTAATGGTGCGGGAATGTTTTCTTGGCTCATTTTTGGGCCCGCTAATACCAATTAGTGCTTGAATGCTTATTTGAGTATCGTTGCTTAACATGTACATACCTTCATGGCCACAGTTCACCATTATCTAATGTGTACTTCCAGCATGATAAATGCATCATGTCACAAAGCAGAACTGGTTTTATGGGCATAACAACGAGTTCAGTTTTCTTCAGTGGCCATCCTGGTCACTGGGTCTGAATCCAGTAGATGTTGTAGAATGGGACATGTTATAGCAGATCTCCATGAATCCAAATGGACCAGACTCTCAAAGGAGTGTTGCCAAAATCTTATGGACTCCATGCAAGGAAAAATTTATGCTGCTTTGAGAGAAAAGCATAGCTCTACTCAGTATTAGTATATTGTTCCTAATAAAGTGAACAGAGTTACCTTCACCTTTTTGTAGGTTACACATCTGCAAATAAAAAGATTTTTCATAGCATTTGGTTTGCACTGTAAAGCCCTATCATTAATACTGTAGTTGCTCCATGGGTTTTTTTTTCGATAAAAACAAATATCTGTAATAACAGAACCAAAGCATGCAGGTAATTAATGTGATCCACTATCTTGCTACTACTGTTTACGTCCATTGTGTATAGTGCAACACCCTCCATTGATGATGCATCCTCATCCAATTACACGGTTTCAGTCAAAACTGGTGGAAATGTGGGCTGGTTCGCTAGATAACACCATAGCTTGAAGGAACCTGAACAGATCCGGTTCAAGAAGCAGAGCTAATTCGGGGGAAAATGGGTAACAGTCAGGAGGATGGTGAAAGACAAAAACAACTTGTTTGTCAAGTTTAAAAATTAACTGGAAAAAGTCAAATAAAACTATCCAATGTCCCTGTATACAGCAAAAACTCCAGTGTTAACACCTACAGTGTTTATTTTGTGATGTTAGTGACGCGGGAAACTGCTGGGAATCCAGCGGACACATAACTCAACAGGTTCAGGAATGATCATTTTACTGAACCAAGACAGAACCAGGAGCAAAACTACATGCTACATGCATCAATAGAGCACAAGGAGGGTAGGTGACACAAACAGTACCCGAGTGTCCAGCTCACGCTGCATGCTAGACGCTTCTGTGCGAGACCGCCTCAAATCCTGGAAGTCGCCCCCCGCTCCCTACAATCAAGTGGTGGTTGCCACAATATATTCTAATTGGAATAAACTGAGTTTAGAATATTAAGTAGTACATGTGTTATTCTTTTTATAATTTATTTTTCCTATAGAAGGGCACTCCATAGTACATGAATCTGTCCTTAGGTAAATGTATATTAATTAGATCTCTAGTATGCCAAATGAATTGAAGAATGGTTCTGACATGTAATCCTGTAAACACATACATACCTATTGATCAGTCCACTGTTTTTTTAAAGCTATTTATGCACATGCTCTGAATTAAGTACTTCCATATCTCAAGTCTCTGAGATGTATGATCAGATCCCCTCCTGTGTATTTTGTCACATTTACTAAGACATGAAAAATGAATGCTAATTGTTTTTCATGTCTCATCACTCTAAGCATTTGGATGCATACAACCCCTGGAGTCTAAGGGCAGACTTTATAGCTGAGTATGGAAGAGAGAATGCTGTAAAATTCCCACAGTCAGTAAGTCTGTGATAAGCTGAGAATTACAAAGGCATTACTCCATGGCTTTCCTATCCTCTTGTCCATTCTCAACATTTGCACAAGTTTATGTGGCATTAAAAGCTCATTGTTGGATCTGGCATTGAATATGAGGACAGTATAAGCTCTGCATGCCAGAGTACTATTGTTCAGGCTGTATTTAACCAAAATACATTAGTTCCCATAGTCCCAGTGGACATTCACCATCTTTAGAGCATCCCAGCTCTCAGGCATGGACCACTGCATCGGTATAATTGGGCACAGGTGCAGCTTATTAGAAATAGATAATTGGCAGTTTATGTTATTAGTCAGGCCTACATTGGTGAGAGGAATGTGGTTTATTATGTAAGCAATTTGTTGCTAAAATTAGGCCTAGACAGATGGGTCTTGGTGGCTGCCTAAGAAGCATTGCATACTAACTTTCAGAGAAGTTTATAGTTTGGTGAGTTTCTTGAATGTGTGGCAAAATAAAAGCCACGCATTGGTAAAGCTTACTCTGCAACCTACACAGTTGGATTATTAAAATGAATTGGATTAAAGCCTCACCAGCAGGCAGGATTAGTATTTGCTGTGACTGGAAGCATGCCTAGAAAGAGAGAGGACCATGCCACCTGCTACCATCAAGCCAACTCTGTGAGGATCCTCTAGAGCCCTAATCGGTCTGCCCCCTCTGAAACCTGAGTCTCTTGCAGCTCTTGCAAACACAAGCTGTCTCTCTCACATTAGTCTAATTCTCTAATTACCCTCAGAGATTATGGCAAACACCACCAAAACAGGTCCAGTGACATCCAGCACTTCCAAGTTAACCCAGTACTTCTTCAGATACTGTACAAATGAAGACAAGCTGTGACTGTTAATCTTGTCCCCTTATGCTGATGTTTACTGTTCAGAACTTGGCTTGTGCAGTCATATTGTATCCAACCATTATATCATGTAGGGTAAGATTCTTTGCCTCTGCAGCAGGCTGCGGCCTCTTGTGCATTACTCACCTGGAGTGCGTACAAATACGCCATTACACATTGGAGAAACGTGGCAAAAATGGCAACGTGGACACTTTTTAAACACTTCATTTTGATTTGATGCCAGTCAGCGTGTGTCATCCTCAAAGAGATACGCTGACATTTAGTAGAAGGTTATCGCTGTGGCTCAGCACCTGGAAGCCTGACTCTACTCTATTTATGAGTTCGGACAGCAACATTATGTAGTAGAATTTTGGTCTCCTGGGGTGTTTTACTCTTGTCTGATTGAAAATGTATGTGACAGCTCAACTAGAACCCACCCTCAGTTTTACTTTGCAGCGTAGCCACGTTGAGGGTGAACTGCTGTGCTGTAGCTCAAGTGATTTACACCCCTGACCTTTACCTAAATACTCATTTCTCTATGCCAAGATTTTATGCTCCAGTAATTGCTGTAAAGGCTGGCACTTAGAGTTGAAACAGGTTGGGGTTTCAAAAGGGGAGCCAGTGTTTAACATTACTGTTCACTAGTGTGAGTCTTTTGCTGATTTTGTATGAGCATTTCCCTTCATTTTGCTTTTGTAACTTTCTCCACAAGAGTGGCTTTGAAACATGGCAGTGGCATAAGAAGCATCTGCTCAGTAGTTTCTGAGAATTATCTGATGATGTTGCTGCTGTTATACCACTTTGCTGACTTCGAACTAAAAAGGCTTTTGAAAGATGTTTGATTACAGACTCATCTAAACAGGACTTCCTTATGAGCTCTTATTTTGTTTATTTTGTTTAGTGTGTTACCTAGTCGGAAATAAGAGCAAGATTCGGGCTATTTGTCTCCGGCATGTGCATAAATAGCGCTTGACTCTTTTAGGGTGGCTGTATTCAAAGAGGTGACCACTATGTGTGTGTGTGTGTATGTGTGTGAGAGAGAGAGCTCTCCCACCAAGCACCTTCTGTCCCTCAATCTTTCACTCACTAATTACTTCCTCTCTTTTTCACTTTCCAATCTCTGCCATGTCAAGATGGATGGCCTGAGCATAAATCTATCATCTCTCTCTCTCTCTCTCTCTCTCTCTCTCTCACTGTCTTCACTAAACTGAGTGTGTGCCTTCTAATAAGTCCCCCCCTCCAGCCTGGTTAAATATAGTTCTCATAATTCATTTACTTAGGCTGGGTTTGCTGACAGATCCCGTTTTGCAGTGGCGGGCATGACTGTTCCAGTGAATTTTATTAAGTGGGAAAAGTAGGCTAAAGCTTTGTGACTGCACCCGTGTGATCAAAGCTCAGCGGCTCTGTCTGCCCTGTCGCACACTGGCTTCTTTCATCAATACCCTCCAGTGGTGGTTCCATGCTGTCAGCGTTGTATTCCTGGGTATTGACTGAAAGGACAGACTTTGCTGAGACAGAGCAAGGACCCTGATTCTGACCCAAAATGATGTTTGTATACTTAATGTGCTGTAATCAAAGATTGAATCGCAGAGATGAGCTGTACAAATGCCATTGTGTAGGTGTGTGTGTGTGTGTGTCCTTTTTGGGATGAAGGGGCGATTTTACTGTATATGTATAAAGCTGAGTATTTCAGAAGCTGCTGCTTACATGGGCTTTGCACACAACAGAATGGTGCAAAATATCCAGTGAGCAGCAGTTATGTGAACAGAAACAATGGCTGTACCAATTTGAGCTGACAGGAAGGCTATGATAACAGGTGCTCTAGGTGACCAGTTGATGTTTTTACAATCTGCAACATCAATGCGTTGTGTTCTGAAGTGCTTTTCTGCTCACCATGGTTGTAAAGAGTGGTTACTTGTGTTACGACTAAGAGGAAACTGGAGAATCCTGAGGAAACCCATGCAAACACTGGAGAACATGCACTAATCCTCATAGATTAGCTAAGGATCAAACCAGGGACTCAGGAGCTTTAAGGTGACAATGCTGCCTGGTGCATCACTGTGCCTGCTTGGGTTAGATACAGGGGTAGGCTGCGTTAATTAGCTGCATTAATAATTATGACATTGATAGGCCCTTACAAGGAGAGTAAGAATAGTGTGTGTATGTGTGCCTCTGTGCACGTGAGAGCGCATGCTTATTTGAGCTTGTGTGTGTTTATGAGAGACGAGTGTAGCATTAAAGAGAGGTTTTAGGGTTGAGGCCATTTGAATGGATTTTCAATTAAAAAGAAGAAAAAAGCAATTGAACCAGTCTGAGAAGGAGCTTCTCGTTCTTTTATGCTGGGAGAAATTTGCATAATTGTCCTGTAATGCCTGAATTAGCATCTGTAAATCTTAATTTGATAATACATCTCCTTGTCGAGGTGGCGGGCCAGAATTAGATTGTGAGCGTGGATCTCATTAGTGTTATTTGACGAAGGTCCTTTTCATAACACCTCAATGTCATCATCCCAGAATTCAGGGAAATGATTTTCTTCCCAGAATTTGCGTGATGCTGTAAAGTTATTTCTCTAAGTTATCTGCAGTTTTGCTGCCTTTCTTGCAGTGAACCTCTTTTTTTTTTTTTCGTTATCCACCACTCCATCAACAATGCATGCATTTTAATGTATGAGAGCTCTGCTGATTTCTAATGCATTTAAGTTGCTCCTGACTGTTATCCAGTTGACTGAAATTACACTATTGCCATCTTGCTTCATGGTGCAAGCCACTGCACCTAAATTATCTCTGTCTCCCTTTTCCTTTAGGAAACAAGGATAAACTGCATCCGAATTGCCCGTAAAGGTAAGTGCTGAAACAGTTTTATTTCTCCCCAATTCTACACTGTGTTAAGCCAGGCTTGGACATTAGAATGCTGCAGGCCAGGCACAAGTGGCTGATCCCTGCTTAAACCTTGAATAGTGAGACTTAATCTCAAAAGTCTGTAACTAAATATCTGTTTCTCTGGGCTAAAATGTATTTTAATCCGTTATTTATTGGATGCAGTTTTTTAAAAAGGGCTTGGACCAAAGTAAACTATTTCTGGAAGTGTGTGGATTATATGTATTTGCCATTTTCTAGTATTGAGAGTTCTTTTGTACTACATTTGTAACTTAATCTATTAACAACATTAGTAGATTAGTTAGTTCTTTTCTGCTAGCATATTTGCATTTGGCTCAATGCTTAAGGTGTTGGGTTACTGACTAGAAGGTTGGGGGTTCAAGCCCCAGCACCACCAAGCTGCCACTGTTGGGCCCCTGAGCAAGGCCCTTAACTCTCAACTGCTCAGTTGTATAAATGAGATTAATGTAAGTCACTCTGGATAAGGGTGTCTGCCAAATGGCGTAAATATATATAAATATATCTTTCAAACATTTTAAAACTTTGTCTGCTTGATAAAGATTCATGTCCATGGATGTTCTTGAACAAAGCCTGCCATTTGTTCACTGAGTTCACTGAGCCAGGTCTTTGGCCAGACTCTGACCACATCCCCCTTCCCCTTAATACACACTCCCTCCAAGACGTAATGACAGCTAGCTTTTTAGACTGCTGCTCATGCTGGGTTCAGAGGATTCAGCGTTCCGAGGAAAGAGTTATCTACCCTCTTCCACATACACACAGACACCCATGATTGGCTAGTGACACTGTTATTGGCAGGAGAGAGTACACCAGCCACCACCACTCCTGGCTTTTTCATGGATGTTTGTGGCATTGTTGGAATCTCCCAACAATTCTGTTATGCAACTCAAAATTTATTAACAGCGTTTACTAAACTGGCCTCTTATCCGATATGATCCAGGTGACATCTGCTTCATTTTGGTGAAATATAATTACATTTTCTTCAAAAGGAGTTAAAATACACAGACGTACCAGAAATAAAGATACTTGAGCCTAAGCAAAATACATAGAACCACAACCTATGCACCTCATTGGTTGTGTCCGCCAGTGCTTATATAAAGCAATAGACGTCTAAGGAAGCTTCTAGAGCTATTTCTGCCATGAGAATGGCAGATCACTATTTTGTGATTTTCAAAGTGGTTTAATAGTTGGAGCTCGTGAGGTGGGTCATAGCATTTCGGAGGTAGAAGCAAAGCTTGGATTTTCACATATAAGCATTTCAAGGGTGTACCGTGGCTACAAGAATTGCGGCATAACCTCAAACTTATGACAGCATTGTGGCTGTAAAAAGACTCTGGGTGAAAGTGATCAGCGTCAGCTGGCAAGATTCGTTTCACATGGTAGACATGCAACACTGCCTCAAGTAACATCAGAATTCAATGTTGGGGTCTAAACAAACATCAGCGTGAGAACTTTGCAACGCTCCCTCCAAGATTGCATGGGACTTACCACGTATTAAACCAGTATACCAGTTTTTTCTGGGCCTTCAGTGTACAATATTGGTTGAAACACAGTTTTGGTGAAAATATGATTTCATCATTTCTTCATAACATTTTAAACATTTGACTAAATTCAGACACATCGATAAGTGATGCGTTTTCCCAGATCACCACATGCAAAATGCTCTAATTGTTGCAGGTGTGTGTGTGTGTGTGTGTGTGCGTGTGTTTTGTTTCAAAAATTGCTATTATACTTGTTTAGCCTGTTAATAACAGGTTAAATGACTACATAATTTCATTTTGGAAAAATGCTTGATCACATACACATACTGTACATGCACACTCCTGTAGCCAAAATGGCAGAAAGCTACTGAAGAGCACAGCACAGTTTTTCATCATGTTTGTTATTTGTGCTACCAGGATGGCAGCAGTCCGTATCAAAGCCTGATTCTCAGTAGTGGCCAGGCTCACATAGTCAAACAATCCAAGAAATCTCCAAAGAGATCAGCACGAGTGAGCCCTACACATCATAGACACACCTGTAACCATCAAAATGACCTGTCAAAGATACCTCACCAAACACAAAAAACACATCAGGGGGCATGAATGCCCATCCCTGTTGAGCGCTGTCACAGATCAGCACAGGCGGTGCTGGTATTTATAGCTCTCAGCTCTC
The DNA here is from genome assembly GCA_028566375.1 of Leptodoras nelsoni. Classification (NCBI taxonomy): domain Eukaryota; kingdom Metazoa; phylum Chordata; class Actinopteri; order Siluriformes; family Doradidae; genus Leptodoras; species Leptodoras nelsoni. The sequence goes on along the minus strand of JAOVVG010000047.1, from coordinate 17,080,731 downwards.
ACTCAGCCTGCACTGAACCTTGTGGCTAAATTGACTTTGAAGGGATGGGATGAGAAGGGAGGGGGTACTTTTTTCTTTGACAGAGTAATGAAGGTAGAAAGGAGCTTTCAAAGCATGAAGCCAGAAGCTGAGAACAGCCATTTTGGAACAGTCTCATTATGCGTCTGTTATACACATACACACATTAATTGCGGATGGGCTATGATTAATCACACCTCAACATATTTGTGAACAAAACACTATTTCCTTTTCTACCTGAACCTTAGCAAGACATGCCATTAACAATTAGGATTCATGCCAAACAGATTAAGCCCCATTAGTTTATGCTTAAGCAGCACCAGGGATTTTCAGACATTTTTAATAGCATTTTAGCTACAAAAGAAAATTCCATGGGCCTTTCAGGTTGTATTTGTTTTTATGAAATGTTACTCAAATGAGTATAATAATATTCTGGCCATTTTTCAAACCAAATGTAATGATCCCACACAGACAGGAGCCAAGTGCAGTATATTTATTTTTTTCACAGCAGAAACCCCAAAACACACAAACGAGGCAGGGAACTAACTAAACATGATGCAAAAACCAAGTACAGTGAAACAATGGCTATATACAAGTCCAGGGTGTCGAAAGAGTTCATAAACTGAATTTAATACCTGGTGTGAAACTTATGAACCAGGAGGGGGTCGAGGATGTACCTGGCTGCCACCCAGGAATTTTCCTCTGGGCTGTACCCCTCCCAGGCCACCAGATACTGCATGGAGCCTTGTCACTTTCTTGAGTCGAGGATTTCCTTCATTGTGTAGGTGCCCTGAGCTGGTCCTGGCTTGATCCAGCTTGAAAATACTCACGTGAAAGGTGGGGTGAATCCTGCTGTGGCGTGGCATCTGGACCCTGTAAGAGATGTTGCTCATATGTTTTGAGATGGGAAAGGGACCAATGTACCTGGGGCTGAGCTTTTTGACACCCATGGGGTTGCCGAAGGACTAGGTGGAAACCCATGTTCTGTCCCCTGGCTGGTAGATCGGAGTGGTTCCTCACCTCATATCTGCGGCCTTACATTGGCTTGGGTGCAGACAGAGCATGACGAGATGAATCTCTGAATATCTATATTAATACGGGGCCACCAGTACTTAGCCTGTAGGAGCTCGCAAGTATTGTCATGTGCCAGGATGTCCTGTTCCTGGAGAGGTGAGCCCAGGTGATGAGAGGGCTGGACACTGGACACTACCTCTGGTGGGTTGTTGCTCCTGGATCTTTTGGTCGTGTTCCCATACTATTGCATGGAGAATGGGGTGTTTTGCTCCCTCCAGTCAGTGTCCATTCCTTCAAGGCAAGCTTGATAGCCAGTAGGTCATGATCTCCCACATCGTAGATTCACTCGGAGGGGAAGAACTTTCCTGAAAAGTAGGCCACCGGATGGAGCTTGGCCAGCGCCTGCTTCTTGATTCGCGGTGTCAACCTCAACTATGAAGGGGAGGTTGGGGTCAGACTGATGCAAGTTGGAGCTGAGGTGAAGGCCTCCTTCAGACGATGAAAGGCTCCGTTGGCCTCCAGGTTCCACTTTAGGGTCTTAGGCCCCTTCTTTAAGAGGTCGATGAGAAGGGTTGCTTGAAGACTGAAGTTTCAGATGAATGTTCTATAGAAATACGCAAGGCCCAGAAAGCTTCGTAACTGTCTCACCGTGTTGGGGCATTTCCAGTGGGTGATAGCCTCGACCTGCAGGTTCAAGGCGACCCCTTCAGGTCCAATGTGGTACCCCAGGAATTCCACGTGAGACTGATAGAACTGACACTTCTCTCGCTTGATGTAGAGCTGGTGTTGGAGCAGCTGGAGCAAGACTTGGCAGATGTGATGAACATGGGTGGCCAGATCTGGAGAAAAGATTAAAATGTTGTCTATGTAAGTGAGGGTATGTTTTCCCAGCAGATCATACGGCTAAGCCGTATGGCATAACTAGGTATTTGTAGTGGCCTGACGTTGTGCTGAAAGCTGTCTTCCACTTGACCCCCCCCCTGAAACAAATGAGATTATAAGCATTTCACAGGTCCAACTTGGTGAACACCCTGGCTCCCCATAGCTGTTCCAGGGCTGATGGAATGAGGGGAAGAGGGAATGGATACCTCACCGAGACTTTGTTCAAGCCTCTACAATTGATGCATGGCCGGGGGCTACCTCCTTACAAAGAAGGATCCGGCCAAGGCGGACGGGATGAGGAGTGCCGGATATGGCCCTGAGCCAGGGCTTCTTGGATGTACTCAGGCAGTGAGAGGGCATACTTTTTTTTTCTGGGAGGGGTGAAGCCTGGCAGAAGATCTATGGTGCAGTCAAAAGGCCTGTGTAGATGTAGTCCCTCTGCCTTCTTCTTATCAAATACCTCCATTAGATCTTTGTATTCTACAGGGTCTTTGACATGTACGTGGGTCTCTGGGCTTTCTACCCGAGTCATGAGCACTGGGCATACCTTGAGCTTGAGACAGTTCTTAAAACAAAAGGGTGACCTCGCCTTCTCTCTAGGAGATGATGGGGTTTGGAGGTGCATCCAATCTAAAACCAGGATAATCGGAAGATTGGGGGAGTCAGTTAACACGAAGGAGATTTCTTGTGAAGTACACCGACTTGGAGCTTGACAAGAAGGGTTTGATGATTAAAGTTGCCTCTGCTGATGGGTGTGCCCTTCATTTCCCGAACGGGGATGCCGTGGGTCTCAGCAGTGGAAATGGGGGTGCTGTGGAAATGAGGTTGTCCAGGGTCATGGTGGTGTCTTGAGAAGCCAACTCCCTCTGGACCTTGATGCTGAGCCCTCAACAAAATGTGGCCATCAGGTCTGTGCTCTCTGCGGCCAGGGTTCAGAACTCCAAGGCGTAATCTGTGGCCCTCTCTGTCGCTCTCTGGCACTCCAGCACTCTGGCCTTACCTGCATGGTGCAACTGGGCAGTGGCCCATTGGAGGGCCTTGCCACTGAGCAAACTAATGATGTGGACGATCTTCTATTGGCCTGTGAGACCTCTGTGGAACATGAAGAAAAGGTCGCACTGGGAGAGGAACCTTTTGCACCCTTCGGGTTTGCCACCATGCTGCTCTGTCAAGGCTGGTGAAAGCTGAAACAGTTCCATTTATGCTTCCCCAGTGTGGGCTTTGGAGTAATCAAGATGGCCCATTCAAAAAAGTGCCCAGTCAAAAAGAACTCAATAATAAATACAGCTTTGGTAATGGTGGGGTGTAATTTCCAACACTGTAATAAAATGAAAAAAAAAATGCCCTGCATTTGAATGCATTTTGAGGACTCCTAAGCTATATAACAGAGTGATTAGAACAGTAATGTTGAATGCTACTACACATGCACTCTCCTCCACAATTATTGGTACCCTTGGTACCATAAAAAGGGTTATAAGAAATTCACCTAATTGCTGGGAATTAAATTGTCACACTTTGTAAACTGAAAAGAATGTGATGCTTGTAATATCGTGGGGGCTGTTTTTCCTCCAAATTCCCTGGGAACCTTAGGGTACATGGCATCATGGACCCCGGGAAATGCTGACATTTTATATCAAAATTTGTCTGTCTCTGCCAAGAAACTGAAAATGGGTCAGCAAGACAATGTTCCAAATCATCCAGATCAACACCAAAAATGGTTTGCTGCACACAAAATCAAGCTTCTGCCATGGCCATCTCAGTCCCCTGATCTAAACCCCATAGCAAACCTGCGGGTTGAAGAGCTGAAGAGGAGAGTGCACAAGAGATGACCATGGACCATCTGGAGAGATTCTGTAAAAAGGGATGTTCTCAGATTCCCTGCTCTGAATTTTCCAACCTTAAATGATGTTATAGCAGAAGACAAAGTGCTGTCTTATTGGCAAAAGGCGGCTCTACAAAGTACTAAATGCAGCGTTGCCAATAATGTGTCACATGATTTTGTTAAAAATTATTTCCAGTGTGAGTTTAAGCTAAAGTGGAGTGTCTTATAAACCTTTTTACTCACTATTCCTAGGCATGCCAATAATTGTGGAAGGAACTGTATTTTTATATTTTGCACAGGATGTTTGTGCCTTGCCTAAAATATAACACAACTAGGAAAACACAAATTAGGCCAAGTAGTGGGGTTTTGTGATTCATCATATAAGCAGCAGTGATAAGAGTATCGAGTGATTGTTGTGCCATCTGCCGACTGTATGTGCCCAGCATTTTTTTGTGCCCAGGACATATTTTTTTGCATAGCCTCTGCCCCATACACATGATGATACAGAGTGATCATTATGGTTGTTTACGGTCACACAGACTCCAGCTCTTTGCTTCTTCTCTTTGCACTTATATGTTATATGACTGCACTTAACCTTGCCAAGTCATACCTGCAACAAGAGCATAATGCTTTTTTACATATATCACCACTGTTTGTCTAACGTTTCATTTGTTGCATCAATCTGTCATATACCGAGAATTTTGTTGTCATTATGTCTAAATTAAAATAATTTACAGGTCACATAATACAAAGAGTGGTTCAATTCAGGCATTCTGCTTCTTCTTGAATACAAAGAAGATCTCTTTGCTGCAATGTAAGCTAACTATACATGAAAAACTAAAACTAAACTAAATATTATGTTATGCACCATGTCTAAGTGATGGTTTAACCTTCTCCTGAATAACGTTGTGAGGAGGCCATCATTTTGTGAGGAATGGATAGTGCCTGAATTTCTCAATATCATTTTGACATATATTTCTGACAAATGACCTAAAACAGCCCAGTCTGTAGCTCTATGACTTTACTGCTATGTTCCGTCATTTCCACTCATGAGTTTTATGACTCAAAGTAAATGATGCACATCCATATGTACACAGAACTAAAAAAAATTAGTCTCTGAAATGAAATGTAACTATATATCATTGAACTGAATAGTATTGTGTTGTATTTAATCATGTTGCATCAAATCGACTTTTGATGTTTCAGATGTCCTACTGTGAAGGACTAAAATTTAAAATGTCCTTATTTACTCTAGTGCAAATAAATTCAAGTAAAAATTATACCCAGTAGGCCATTTGTTCCCTCTGTCATATAAATCTAGGAAAGAACGATGTGTGTCTGTGCGTGCGTATCTGTATGTCGCCCCCATAAGTGTTGTAAAATTGCACAGGCTTGCACAACCAAACAGGCAGTGCACCCATTTCAACATGCAGGTGACAGTTTAATTAACAGTCCCTTGGCAGTCTTCACACAACAATAGACTCTCATTTCTTCTCTAAGTACCAATTTCCATTTTTGGGGCACTCAGCATGTGCTCGCATTAATCTTGAAACAAATTTCATGCTCATGTTGGACTTAATTGATATTCAAGAAGAAAATGTGGCAGGAAAAACTAAAATCTGATTAGATCTGCTGCAAACTTTAATAGATGTTTTCTCATTGTTGTTTTTTACGTGCACACTGCTTTATTAGTTGTTAATACCTTGCTTGGTGATGCCTGCGAATAAGGATGAGAAGGTGAGAATAAATGGCAGTGTGTAGCAAGTGTCACAGCAAACAGGAGAGTTCTCAAAAAAGCCTTGGGGCTCTAGATGGAGGGTAACAGTGCCTTATTCCTCTCTCCACTGTCCCAGATCCCTCCATCCACATACTTTGTATTTTTAGCTATGGCCTGGTGCAGTGCTCTGAACCAGGCCATAGCTAGAACCTCTTTCCTTAGGCCCAAACTGACTTTCCCTCAGCATATATCTTTCAAGCTAACAGTTGACCTCTTCACAAAGAAATTCTTTGCATAAATGCAGGGTATTTAAGAGGATAAGAAAAAGAACCTGCTGCTAGAGTTGCAAAGCTTTTCAACAAGCCTAATAGGTGTCTGGCATTTTATTGCCTACAGTATAAAAAAGTGATGATATAAATACTGTAGTATATACAAGTGAAGGTCTGAGTAGTTATTTTCTTAATTCATGTATCAGTTCAGTTGGATATACAAGATATAAATATCCTGTGTCAGCTTGCAATTGGAAATAAAAGTAGAAGATGTAAGATGTATTGTCTTGGATGGTAGTTGTTTTAATATCAATTATATTGCTTTCAGACTAGTGTCGAGTCTAGGTACCATAAGTTCTGCATCATAAAATACAAATTAGGTGATAAACTAATGAATAACAACCTGCTATTTGAAATGACCAAACGTGTGAGACAGAAGCTTGAGTTCTGCGTTGTGGTGAATGGCAGATGATATTGTACTAAAATGAAGGTCATTTCTAAAGACAAGTTATTCAGTGGTTCACTTGAGGGTGTGCAGGGAAACTGAACTCTCATTGCCTTTGATTTACACTACAGGCCAAAAGTTTGGACACACCTTCTCATTCAATGCGTTTTCTTTATTTTCATGACTATTTACATTATAGATTC
>JAOVVG010000047.1:17030728-17046597 GCA_028566375.1 Leptodoras nelsoni | reverse complement strand
AGTTATTTCACCTTTTTTTGTTAAGTACATAACTCCACGTGTTCATTCATAGTTTTGATGCCTTCAGTGAGAATCTGCAATGTAAAGAGTCATGAAAATAAAGAAAACGCATTGAATGAGAAGGTGTGTCCAAACTTTTGGCCTGTACTGTATATATATACATTACACTGTACATTTTACTGTTGAAAACTGCAGCCATTGACTTATAGTTAACCAGTCTTGTGACTGGAAAGTCCCTGGTTCGATCCCCAGAACCAACAAGTCATGACTGATGTGCCATTGAGCAAGGTGCCTAACCCCCAATTGCTCCTCAGGTGCCCTGGACAAGGCTAGCCACTGCCCTGGGCTAGTGTGTCCTCACTTCACCAATGTGTGTAAATGTGAGTTTCACTGCACGGATGGGTTAAATACGGACAGACATAGAGAACAAATTCCTCTGTGTTCTTCACGTTCACTATTTCACTAAAAAGATTTTTTTTGTAAAGTGCATAGGCATTGCCATATTGGAACAGGTTTTGGTCAGGCTCCATAGTTCCAGTGAAGGAGAAATCTTAATTGCACAGGATGCAAAAATATTCCAGAGAATTGGGCTCCTCCAACTGACAAGGCCCACATATGGCTGTGTGGGCAGGTGTCTGCATACTTTTGGCCATATAGAGTCTTGGAGTGATATCCGTGCTAACATGGCCCTTTCCAGTCTTATCATTCCCAGTGTGGTCAGTCCTGTGTGTAGCTGCTCATGTCATGGCTTCTATGTTATTTTTTAGGACTGCAACAATGGTGAATAGTGTTTCATTTTGTCCATGAGGTAACACACCCTTAACAGTAAATCCTAAAATGGCCAATATAGCAAACCACTCATCTGGGAAGGGCAGCTCTACCGCTCAATTCAGCTGATTTATTGATTAGTGGAGCACTGAGGCTCTGAGTACATCTAAGAGCCACCTTAAGCTTCATTGTGTCTCCTAAAAAGTGTATAAAATGTCTACAGATGGGCAAAAACTTATTTTATTCATTCTCTCTTCATGCTCATGCTTTAACTGTCAACACATTGACATCTACCACGCATCTGACAGTTTTGTGAAGTGCAAACTTATTGTTATTTATTTATATATTTAGCCTCTTTTATAGTCAGATTGGCATATTATTAATGTTCCCTTTCCTTTATGGATTCTTTAAAATTAGACACTCCAGGGTGTATTGTTAGAAAAACTGGTAATTTGTTTTTGCAGCATTATATTATCAGTGCAGAATGTGATGTTTCAGGATATTATATTACTTTGTTGCTGAGACAAATACCACATTCCAGTTTCTACAAACACAGCCTAGGGGCATAGGGATGCTGAATTCAGTGCAGGATTTCATTCATATATACTTATATGCAAAATGTTTTATGGCATGATGGAGCCAGTTAAAGAAAATGTTGATCAGTTGATCCAAGTATAAACCCCTGGAATATAATCACTAACTTATACATGGAATGTATAACTGGTAAAAGCCTTCTGATGGCTAAAACACTGGCTTGAAAAGCTCATTATAGGTGAGTAACTTAGGAACATACAGAGCTATACAGCATTATTTCTATCATCATGTAAAATAGTTTAGCACTCCTGCTTTTACTTATACATTGCCACCTTTACCTTTTTTATTCAAGGCTTTTTTCTCTGTACAGGACAAGACTTAATTAAAATATCACTGTACACAGTGGAATCTAACCACATTTTCTTCATTACCAAGCCAGATTTACTGCTTTTTTTACTGCAAATTGATTGCATTGGCTTGCAATTGTAAAGTTTATTACGCAGTGGGAGCAAATAGCTTAGCATTGAAACAGGCAATGGAATGTATTTTATCCTTTTTATGTTTTTAGGTCCTAAGGCATCTGCACATACTGCTTGTTTTCTAGCATTTCCTCTTGGGTCCTTCCTAAAGATTGGTCTGCCCACGTGGAGAGACTGGTATAGCCTTACGTTCAGTACAGACTGGTTCTATTTTCCCTGAACAAAACTAATAATCCCAGAGGAGAGACTAATCTCAGCATTAAATACATTCTTGTGGGGGGGAAGTGAGGCTAATGTTTGTGCAGTCATGCTGTACTAAAATAGGCACAACAAAAAGGAACACCAAGGAGCACAACCACAATAGCACACATTCTCTAAAGAGACAACACTTCAGACAGTATAAACACTAGAATTCCCAAGAACTGCAGTGTCCCATCATTTTAATTGCTTCATAATTTTTAAACACGCTTCGTTTTAGAGATTACTTTGTGTTACAAAAGACAATGTGGTACGTGTGTTTTTTTATTATCTCAGTATTTAAATTTGTGGTATGTTGCAACCCTAGGATTTGTATTACTATGATTATAGGAATAGCTCTCAGAGCTCCTCTCTGATTTCACACATTTTCACTGGGGTTTAAATGCGGAAACTAGGCTGACCATTGCAGAAAATTGATTTTGTGTTTATAAAGCGAGTTATTCTTGTGCTAAAATATCCATCTATTTCCAAGTACAAATCTGACAGTGCTAACAGATTTCAGGCAGAAATATGCTGATACTTAGCACAGTTCACAATGTCACCAGACTTCTGAAAACAGCCCAATGCTGTTGCATCAATGACCCACCAAAATATTTTAAGGCAGATTTTATCTGTGTAAGTGTGAAATTGGTCCTATGTGAGTACAAACTTTGCAGTATTTAACACTTTGCAGTTGCAATATATTCACACCCATATATTTGTCCATATTATTGAAGGTGGGGGTGAAGCAATTGTTTGCAAAAGCATTTACAAATGAAAAGCATAGATTCAAATTGATAGTGTAGGTATTTACCTCTATTGCCATGAAACCCCTACATTAGTCCTGTTGATATCAGTCAGCACCTGTGTACAAATTAATTTTGACATGTTTGCAATGTATAAATACACCAATTCCTGGAAGACACCAGATTTTGTTAGAGAACAAAAAGCATTATGAAGGCCATGGAGCTAACAAAACAAGTCCAGATGTACTGGAAATGTATCAGTCAGGGTTTGGTAATAAAATAATGTCCCAGATTTTGTCCATCCCTTGAAGCATCATTAAATCCATTAATAGAATATGCAACAATATGCCAGAACTGTGAGTCTGCCTAGCAGAGGCTGTACACCAAATGTCAGGGCCTGGTTAAAGAATAAATCTCATTAGTCAGAAAAGTAACCAAGAGGCTGTATGTATTTTTTTATATCTGTTATCAGACTTTGACACAGTCAACAGCAGTGTCTTTTAATGTCTAAAACACTTTTACTGTTTTAGAAATCCCCATGATGAATGAGTTTATCGGTTTATCTATCTACATTTTGGGAACAACAGACCCACAGTCTTACCCCACATATCCTACACATGCAGGCTTTTTGTATCGGCAGCTGAGGCAGGACTGAGGACTGGATAGAAGTGAATGCAAAGGAATTAACTGGGTTTAATAAATCTCCATCTTCTCTGACTTAGTCCCCTCCATATGCCGCTGTGTGTGGAGGTACATAGTTTACACAGGATTTGATGTGTGCTTTAGGAGCATACACTGGGACTGTCTGTCATGTGACAACAGCACAAAGAGGGCATTAGTAAACCCGATTGAAAGCAGAGATAGAAAATTGTGCTCTGTAAGGAGATCCCAGAGTTTATCACTGGAGCAAATTCTTTAGGTTTGTTTATTTCACATTTTGTAAACAAGGTTTTAATGACAGAAATGTAGTAAACACACTTCAGTTAGTGCAGTGTGGAATTAAAACTGCTTTATATTTCACTGTGAATTATATACCTTGTATATAACTTGTATACCTGCTATTATTACTATAAATATATATCCAGAATATCCTAATTACAGAATAATAATGGTGTACTGTCTAGTGTAGTGTTTGTCTCAGTGACACGAGTTTGACCTTGATGTATACTCATATTTCTTCAGTAATGTTGATATAGGGTTATTACAGGAACAATAAACCGGCAATATATTACACTACTACATACTACTCTGTAGTCATATTAGTCTTAAATTTGTCTTGCTGTAATGTTACATTATGTAACATTGTATTTTGACAGCAAATGTTTGTATATTTCATATTTTAGGCTTAAAGGAAATTGCTTGTTCTTGAAGATAGTGGTGAAAAAAACCCATCTTTAACACATCTACTCAAAAATCCTCTGGCTAACTCTGAGGCCTGAACCACATGCAGGTCTTTTCTAAAAATCTGACTGAGCTTGTCAAAAAATCAAATGTAACTCTCTCTGTTGTTTGACTCTGACTATTGACACATGTCCTGTGTAAATATTGTCTTTGTCCTGTGTGTTTTCAGAGGGGTTACTCAGCCAAGCATGAGGTGCAGCAGTTCCATTTTATGTCATGGCCAGAGCATGGAGTGCCATACCACGCCACAGGCCTGCTGGCCTTCATCCGCCGGGTCAAAGCTTCTACACCAGCTGATGCAGGCCCTGTGGTGGTCCACTGCAGGTACACACACACACACACACACACACAGTACCAGACACACCTCATATTCAGTGGTTTTTAATTATTTAAAAATTTTCTGCATTGTAGATTAATACTAAAGTCATCCAAACTATGAAGAAAAACATATGGAATTATTTAGTAAAAAAAATAAAATGTAATATGTTTTAGATTTTAGATTCTTCAAAGTAGGCACCTCTCCAAAGCTTTTGTACATTACTGTATATATGTACTATATGGGGTTTCAAGCTGTACTGTTCAAGCTGTTTTGAAGAAGCACAAAGAAACGGGCAACACTGAGGATCGTAGACGTTAATGCAGCGGATGACAAACACATCAAGATTATTGCCTTACAAAATCAGAAGGTGTCCAGCAACGCTATCAGCTCAGAACTTGCAGAAACCAGTGGGACCCAGGTACACCCATCTACTGTCCGGAGAAGTCTGGCCAGAAGTGGTCTTCATGGAAGAGTTCAGGCAAAAAGCCATACCTCCAACATGGAAACAAGGCCAAGCGACTCAACTATGCACAAAACATAGGAACTGGGGTGCAGAAAAATGGCAGCCGGTGCTCTGGACTGATGAGTCAAAATATGAAATATTTGGCTGTAACAGAAGGCCGTTGTCTGCTGAAGGGCTGGAGAGTGGTACAATAATGAGTGTCTGCAGGCAACAGTAAAGCATGGTGGAGGTTCCTTACAAGGTTGGGGCTGCATTTCTGCAAATGGAGTTGGAGATTTGGTCAGGATTAATGGTGTCCTCAATGCTGAGATATACAGGCAGATAATTATCCATCATCCAGTACCACCAGGGAGGCGTATGATTGGCCCCAAATGTATTCTGCAGCAGAACAACAACCCCAAACATACAGCCAATGTCAATAAGAACTATCTTCAGCATCATGAAGAACAAGAAGTACATGAAATGATGGTATGGCCCCCACAGAGCCCTGATCTCAACATTATCGAGTCTGGGATCGTCTGGGATTACATGAAAAGACAGAAGGATTTGAGGAAGCCTACATCCTCAGAAGAGCTGTGGTTAGTTCTCCAAGATGTATGGAACAGCCTACCAGCTAAGTTTCTTCAAAAACTGTGTGCAGGTGTATTTAGAAGAACGGATGTTTTGAAGGCAAAGGGTGCTCACACCAAATATTGATTTCATTTAGATTTCTCTTCTGTTCATTCATTGCATTTTGCTACTTGATGAAAATAAACTATTAACACTTACATTTTTGGAAGCATTCTTAGTTTACAGCATTTCTCCACACCTGCCTAAAACTTTTGCACAGTACTGTATATATGAGAAGACAGAGTGCTGCACCATTACACGGAGAACTCCGGTTTAGGCATTTTCCCTCTTCTTCCCTCTTACTCCACTATCAGTCCACCTCAGTGGGTTTTTTCACGTAGGCTATAAAACACCAGGTTTCAATCCCTTGGGGAATACTTGCTGTTCCTCTGGGACTGTTGTACTATGTACATGTTTATTCTCATTATTCTCATTCCATCGATAGAAAAAGTTTGGTTATGATGAGGTAGTTTTTGTCTGGATGATAATATGCCACAGAACAAAAGCTGTTAAAGCTTTTATTCAGGAAAGACATATGAATTAATTGAAATGACCAGCAAACTGTCTGGATCTCAATTAATGCTGAAAATTAAACAATTGGTCCATGACAAGGTTCCATCCTGAAAAGCAGATCTGTCACCTGCTATTCAAAGAAGTTGAAACTAGCTTGATGGAGAACATTGTTTTTCATTAGTGAAGTCCATGCTTTAAAAAAAATTGGGTATCCAAAGAATCAGAGGAAGAGCAACAATGTACAAATTGTGATATTTCTTTTGTTATTCCACAATTTTTTCTTCGCTTGTACTGGACAATTTTATTTAATTGTTTTAAGGTGTGTTTCACAAAGCCAGAATGTTTTTATCTCACATCTGTGATTTGTTTAGTATTTGCTATGAGGTAAAAAATCTGTCTGATGATTCCATACTTTTTGCCAAGGGTTGTACCTGTTTTTCACAAAATGCTCAGCATCATATTAATGAATAGCACACATGCTGTTGTGAACTTGACCTTTGCGATTATTTGGACTTTATTACACATAGCATGTCAGGCAGCATTTTGGAAAATATTAATGTAACTACACTATACAAATGTGTGTGCGTATGTGTTGCAGTATGGGGGCTGGCAGGACAGGCTGCTACATTGTGCTGGATGTCATGTTGGACATGGCAGAGTGTGAAGGAGTGGTGGACATCTACAACTGTGTAAAAACTCTCTGTTCTCGCCGCATCAACATGATACAGACAGAGGTGACACACACACACAGTATACAGTACATACATACAGTTTAGAGACATAAGGAATGAGGTTCCTGTGTAAGTAGAGAATAATCTGTGTTCAACTTTAATCAAGAGCATGATTTAAAGATTGATAAGTGGACAATGCCAATAACAAAAACCTTCAGTGCATCCTTCTGCATTGTTCATGCATGTGTCTTTATACAGATCACTCTCTATTTACGTATCCAAACTTTCTTAAGTAAATCAGGCATTTGTTTGTTTATTACATTTATAATCATTTTCTAGACACTTTCATTAAATCATTTCTGAAAGTATTTCTTTGTATAGAGCAGTTTATCTTCAGGCACACTCACAGTGCAATTAGAAATTGGCTGCATGTATCAAATGGTCCATTTGGATCAGGGCAAGTTAGAACAATTCTCTCTAACAGCATTTATTAACTTTAATCAGACTATATATTGCGTGCAGGGTTTTTTTTCAGGAGTTCTCTCTGCACTGCCCTTATATCCACTTTACAAGTTCTCTCTTTCTCTTTCCCTCTCTTATTTGCCCTGTTGCAGGAACAATATATATTCATTCACGATGCCATCCTGGAAGCATGCCTGTGTGGAGAGACAGCTATAGCGGTGAACGAGTTTGCGCTCACGTATAAGGAGTTGCTAAGGGTTGACTCTCAGAGTAACTCATCGCAGCTCCGAGAAGAGTTCCAGGTCAGCATTTTGTATCCATATGTGCTCAAACACAGAGGGCCTCCAGTTTAGTGTGTAGATGCCCTTAGTTTGGCAGAAAGGCTTCAATCAGTAGTCTGATTTCCACCTTTTCAAACGTAGTTGTAGAAAATAATTATATTAATATATTATATTAATTAGAGATCATTTTAGACAGAACAGGATCACTGATAAAAAGTCATATCCTATGTATTGAGTAGAGTGAGTGTAAGGTCTTTTGGAATTCAGCCTAAATGTATGTTGTATGCTTAAATAAATAAAAAATTAATAAGCGTTATTTATATGAATATAACTAAATGTGAAAAAGTATATAGTTGTTCTGTAAAATAGTAGAGTACAGGGTTTGTGGAAATATTTGCTCTGTCTGGGCAAGTTTAAAATGACCTTAAGGCTCATTAATATTCATATACTAAATTTTTTAAATGCAATTTTTAAAGAGATTTGACATTGTTAATGTGTACTATATTCAGACAGTAGCCTGTATGCTAATATTCATTGATCAAATACAATCAAAATGAGATTAATCAAACAAGTGCAGAGCCTTAACTCCTGTATCTTTTGATAAATGTCAACTGAACCTAATGTGGCAGGGACATGCACAAAGTGATGGATTATTGTACTCAACAACCCACACAGTTATTACCCGAGGACGGCCCCAAGAGGTGTCCTGAGAATTTAAATTTGTGTTCACTTTTTGACCGATACGCACTGTTACATACTGCATGTTAAGTAAGGCAGACCTCAAAGCAAGACTAAAGACACTTCAACACCTCAACACTTCAACACTGTATATTGATTTTAAAAAATACCTTGTCTTCTGTGTCTTCTCTTTCTTTCATGTTGTACTGATCTCCTCCAGTACCTAGAGAGCTAGTATGAGGATGTTTTTTAGCCTTACTTCTGTATAACTCTGTCTGCTAATTGCTGTAAGTGTAAATTAGTTATTATTAGCCTTAGTTATTATTTGGCTGATGTATGTTAGACATTTAGTAAAAGTAAAGCGATAAACAATGCTATTTCACAAATTTGCGATGTTTTTTTTTCTCTTTTACGTCTCCTTACTTTCCATATTTTCACATATCCTCTTAGGCAGGTTTTTTTATTGTCACAGTTAGGCTCAATAGAGGATGTCTGATGTAAAAAGCTCTCTAAACAGAACTGAATGTTTGCACTTTAATGGCTATGTAGCCTGCAACAAGTGCATGTGTAAAGAGATAACAGGACAGCTATTTGGTTCATTACTAATGCATGCTATTGCATATTTATTTTACAATAGTGGGCTGTGTTTCTATTTGCAATGCAGTGTAGAAACGTGATTCCTCAGCGACAGGCTCTTGCAAAGGGTACAGGGTGACTGTTTTGCTAGGAAATAATTATTCAGAGCTCTGAGCCAAGAACTCATTCATAATGATTCACGAAAATTGTCAGTGCACTCTGCAATCATATCCGAGCCTGAGCTCACGCCTGCAGTCTGCAGATGAGTATTTATATAAGATTTACGCAAAAGAGAAGAAATCTAAATAAATTCCACTAATCACGTTTGTGGAACTCACTTCTGTGCTGCCTAATAATGTCTTATACATTTAGATTTTAGTGACTTGCACATAGACACACAACAACACAAAAATATATACACTATATTGCCAAAAGTATTCACTCGTCTGTAGCCACACGCATATGAAATTGAGTGATATCCTATTCTTAATCCATATTGTTTACTATGATGGCCCACCCTTTGCAACTATAATAGCTTCAACTCTTCTGGGAAGGCTTTCCACAGGGTTTAGGAGTGTGTTTATGGGAATTCTTTTACCATTCTTCCATAAGCACATTTGTGACGTCAGACATTGATGTTGGACGAGAAGGTCTGGCTCACAGTCTCCACTCTAATTCATCCCAAAGGTGTTTTATGGGGTTGAGGTCAGGACTGCAGGCCAGTCAAGTTCTTCCACACCAAACTCGCTCATGCATGTCTTTATGGACCTTGCTTTGTGCACTGGTGTGCAGTCATGTTGGAACAGGAAGGGGACATCCCCAAACTGTTCCCACAATGTTGGGAGCATGAAATTGTCCAAAATCTCTTGGTATGCTGAAGCATTAAGAGTTCCTTTCACTGAAACTAAGAGGTCATGCCCAACTCCTGAAAAACAACCCCACACCATAATATCCCTCCAAAAAACTTTACACTTGGCACAATGTAGTCAGACAAGTACTATTCTCCTGGCAACCACCAAACCCAGACTCATCCATCAGATTGGATCAGATTCATCACTCCAGCGAATGTGTGCATCTGAAGCTTTGCATTGCACTTGGTGATGTAAGGCTTTGATGCAGCTGCTTGGGCATGGAAATCCATTCCATGAAGCTCTCTACACACTGTTCTTGAGCTAATCTGAAGGCCACATGAAGTTTGGAGGTGTGTAGAGATTGACTCTGCAGAAAGTTGGTGACCTCTACGAACTATGTGCTTCAGCATCCACTGGCACTGCTCTGTCATGTTACGTGGCCTACCACTTCATGGTTGAGTTGCTGTCATTTCCAATCACTTCCACTTTGTTATAATACCACTGACAGTTCACTGTGGAATATTTAGTAGTGAGTAAATTTCACAACGGGACTTGTTGCACAGCAACCCATTCTTTCACACATGATTGGAACTGATTGGAACACCTGAATTCAATGATTTGGATGGGTGAGTGAATACCTTTGCAAAAGTGTATTTGTTGTGTTCAGAAAGGCAGCTGAAATCTGATTTCTTTTTTTTTATTTCTTTTTTTTTTATTTTCCCCCGATTTTCTCCCTAATTTAGTCGTCTCCAATTCCCACCCGTCAGTGTTTCCCCCCCCTTGTCACAACGAACTGCCAGTCAGGGAGGGTGAAGCCTTCACGTGCTTCCTCCGATACACGTGACGCAAGCCGCTGCCTCTATTGGAACTGCGGCTCATGCAACTTTCGGGAGCAGTGTAGCGCGCTTGGAGGAGAGCACTCCTGCCCACCTCTTGTATGCATGAGCTCACAGACGCCCGTGACTGGACAGTGTCACGCTGATTGACATGGAGGGAGAGCGTATGCTGCCCCTCCCACCCTGAGAGCACGGCCAATCTTGCTCTCTGGGCTCCCGGCTACGGGCAGCTATAGCATCACCCGGATTCGCGTGAAATCTGATTTTTTAAATAATTTTTTTTTCCTGAATTGTATGCCTTTCTTTTTTCTCTGATTTTTCTGCCTTCCTTTTTTCTGGATTTTCTGCAATTTTTTTTTTTTTTGTATTTCTTTTTTATTCATATTCAAGTCACATGTATATATGGTTTAAATTTGATTTTGGGACACGAGGTTTTCAGGGGCATAAAAATCACAGTTGAATGCATAAAATCTACTTTTAATCTTGCAACTTTGTAACTTTGGTATTACCCTCATTATTCAGAAAAACACATGCAGTGTTTCTATGACAACCAATGTGGACACACAAGAGAATGTGACTACAGTCCAAATCAAATTTGATTACTTAGAATTATGAGGACCATAAAAATACATTTCTGTTTTGCATGCTGTCTGAACAAAACTTATGAGAAATGCAGAAAGTCAGCTACTGAATTACAGAATGTTAAATTTGCTGTAGATAAAAAAAAACATATAAGGCATATAAGGCACTCATTACGATGTCCTGTTTGTGCAAGGAAAAACACAGATTGTATCCAGAATGGTGGACAGTGTTGTATGCAATTCTAAAACTTTGACAGCTCTAAGATGAATGCTGTGATAAAAAAACGATTGGTAAATTGTTCGACAGTATAGTCTTTTCAAGAGAGAACGATTTAAGGTTCGGGGTTGGTTAATTATACTACTGATTTTCCCCAGATTATAGTACATGAACAGGTAAAATTTTTTCACGTGCTTGTCAAATCTGCGTTAGACTTTTACCAATAATCACTGAAGTGCCATCACTGCTCACAAAGCAGAACTATAGATTTACATTTTTTTTATGCAGCACTAAAAGTCAATTCTCCTCTCTGTTCTGTTTAACTCTTAATGTGCATCTTGCGTTATTATACTCCATAAGAATTCTAGTGCAATTACTAAGCACAGTGTGCTTTCAGGCTCTGATTGAAGGAACAGACACTGGAACGTGTTAAATAAGAAAGGGCTGACTGTTGTTTGATGGCAGGGTGTTGTGCATGCTTTGATCCAGTAGCGCTAGCGCTCCAGCACACACAGGAATCTCTCTGAATCTCTGAATCTGTGCATGTTTTCCCGTGCATGTGGCGAACTGACTTTATTACATAGGTTTCCTATTAATATTAATATTTCGATGTATTTACACTATTCATTAGAGAGTATTGTTTTTTCCATATCAACAACAGGCAGAAATTTGCACACAGACCCTAGGTAAGCCGTGTTCCAATTTTAGTGCTGCTTTTTCCGACGAAATCACAACGTTACCATTCATTATGTATGAAGCTGGCCTGATTTCCAGTTTTTGTTCAATAATTTCAGCTGCGCTGTTTATGAGTGAAGTGAAATGCTTTTTAAAGTCAAATCAGAAAGATGCAGTTAGCGTGAGGCCCCATCTGTAGAGGCCAGATGCACAATGCGGCTTGTGTGAAGTGTAAATCAACCTAATCGCCCCAATGGCAATAAGCTGCACTCATCCCCTCTCTGTTATTGCTGCTTTTCCAATCAAGGTTGTGCTTTCTTTTTCATTTTCCTTTCTTTTCTTTCTTTGCCGTTGTTGCCTGTTAGCTCTTAGGCTGTGTGATTCCCTATGTGCACATGTATCCATCTTCATTACTCCTCTCCATATTTTATTATCACTGCCATTCCTCCT
Organism: Leptodoras nelsoni; assembly: GCA_028566375.1. Classification (NCBI taxonomy): domain Eukaryota; kingdom Metazoa; phylum Chordata; class Actinopteri; order Siluriformes; family Doradidae; genus Leptodoras; species Leptodoras nelsoni. The sequence continues at coordinate 17,034,250 of JAOVVG010000047.1, read as the reverse complement.
CATGTCTCCACCATACTTTTCTCTCCTAGACATATTAATTATTTATTTCTGATTCTCAGCCTTCTTAAAAAAATAACCTTGGTTTGAATAACACAAATTTGCAAACCTGGCAAAGATGAAGCAGTCATGAACAAATAATGAAGTGAATTCATTCACAGTAGAGTGTGTCAGAAGGTACAATATACTGTATCTGTGCAGTTAATGTGAGTGCTTTTGGGTCCCTTGCTGCAGACGCTGAACTCTGTGACACCACACCTGGATGTGGAGGAGTGCAGCATCGCACTGTTACCACGGAACCGCGAGAAGAACCGCAGCATGGATGTTTTGCCTCCAGACCGTGCTCTCGCTTTCTTGGTTACCACAGAGGGTGAGAGTAACAACTACATCAACGCCGCTCTCGCTGACAGCTTCCATCGGCCAGCAGCCTTCATAGTGACACCCCATCCTCTGCCTGGCACAACCACCGACTTCTGGAGGCTGGTGTTTGACTATGGGTGCACCTCCATCGTCATGCTCAATCAGCTCAACCAGTCAAACTCGGCCTGGGTGAGTTCCTCTAACATGGCAATACAGAGCAGGAAAAAAATGTATTCAAGGAATCAAGACACATTAGGCTTCATGCAAAGGTGTCAGAGTCTGCTGAGACTCACTTCCTTGTGAATTGCAGCCTCTAAGGAATCACCCCTCCCTTTCACCTTCATTATTTTCATATTACATTTAGTTTTAAATTAGCTGTTCATTAATCATATATCATATATTTTAATGTTCTAATGTTTTGAATCTGCAAAAGCACTTTGTTAAGCACTTTCAGCTGCTTTTTGTATGAGAGGATTCCCAACTGTGTTCACCTGTTCTGTGTTAGTCCTTGATTAGCATGTCAGGTAAACCCTGTTTTGTGTTTCACAAAAAAAACCCCACTTATTGCGCTTTTGTTTCACTAGGTCCATACTTTAATTTTTTTAGTCACTTTTGTCCTTCTCTTCGCATATGATGAAGTACAAAGCCAGTCTGGTTTAAGACCTGCTCTCATCTGACTTAAATGTTGTTAAGAGTTTTGACTGTGCTCCAGATGGAATTTTACTTTGTCCGCTCTAACTGCTAGAGTCTTAGCAGTTAAAGAGATTGGAGCACTCACTCCATTGTATTCTAGTCTTGGTGTGTTCTTGCTGAGCCATTTGCTTTGTATCATTCTGTTTCACATTCAGTTCATTTTACACTTGAGTGGATTAAAGCTTATAGCCTCTCTGACTTTCTGTGTCTAATTCTCTTTTTATTTTCTTCCCTACTTTGTTTTTTCCTCCAAGTTTCACTTGTTTCCTTTTTTTTTGCCTAGTCCTCACCCTCCCCTCTCCTCCCCACTTAGTTTCTTACCCCCTGTATCATTCACCCTTCATTCCTTCTGTGTCTCTGCAGTCTTTTTGTATTAATAGTTGCTTCATTGGTTACCAGTGTCACAACTCAGTGTTCAGTCTCTGAAGACAGTAATCCGTGCATTATCTCTCTTTCCACTCTGTCATCTCATTACAACCTGTCTACTCCTCCTTTCTTTCTCTTTCTATCTCATTCATTGTGTCTCATTATACAGCAAGCCCTGCAGGCATTTGAATACCATTTCAACTGCTTAGTGTACTATTTACTGTCCTGATGCTTCCTCTGTGACTTGAATGCTTTGCTGTTTTTCTCTTTCTGTTCCGTTCTGACTTGAAAGCCTTTTGCTTGAGTGGCACTTGACCTTCAAACAACAATTCCTCTCGACAAATAGTTTCTGGATGCTTGTCAAAATTCGTTTTCCATCCTCTTTTATTCTTTTGTGTCGACTTTCCCTTTCTCTCTAGCCTTGTGTGCAGTATTGGCCTGAGCCTGGTCTCCAGCAGTATGGCCCCATGCAGGTAGAGTTCCTTTCCATGTCTGCTGATGAAGATATTATCACACGTCTGTTCCGGGTTACAAACGTCTCACGGGTGAGTCTCAACTCTGCACACATACTCATGCAAATGTCAGCATTATGTCACTTCCCTGTGGTGGTAAAAGGGTCTTGAAAATAACTATTCTAATATGAATATAATAAATTATTCCACCTCAATAGTTCTATTATTTCTTTGAAAGAACTATGTATTGACACCAAAAGAAATGAGAGAAAATGGTACAAGAACCTCAGCATGTTTGCTTCATGGTGATGGTGAAATAATGTAATCAATCAAATATCATGTTCATGAGGCACAAATGTTCTCTGAACTTTACACTTGAAAGAATACTGATTATTTTTATAATTGCATGAAAATGAATGATTAGTTAGTAATTAGCCTATTTTTTTGCGCAATTTTTTGTGTAATTAATTTTGTGTGATGATATTGCATATTTACCTGCTGAAGTGTTTCTACAATGGCTATAATACATTTAAAATAAACACTATTCATGCCCAATGTGAGGCACAACGAAGCAAGTTGAGATTTTGTAAGCCTTCATGAAATCCACATAGGGTCAAACTTTTCAATTTGCCCCAGCTCATCACTGGGAAAGAGGCTATCTGCTTCTGTTTCCCCTGGAGCACATCCATCCAGCAGGAGTGTATTATTGATACTCTTTCTGCATTTCCTCCCCGAAGTGTTCGTAAACCATACCGTTTTATTCCAGTGGAGGCTATAATGTGTGGCAAATGGAAACAGGAAGTGAAGGAAATAAGAAAAAAAAATGACATGGCTCTCATCACAGACAAACAAACAGTAACACACAAGAGTGACAAGATGTTTGTTGAAAGGTATGCTAAGAATCGGTGTGTGTGTGTGTGTGTGTTGTAAGAGGTGGGATATAGACTAGGTCAGTCAGGAGTTGTCCATGTCTGTCAGAGCCTTTCTGACTTCTTGAATGACAAACGGCATTTTAGTGACACACCTTGTCATATGATACAGTATAGCTGCCTGTCATCCTGTACACCTCTACACATCTCACACTGTCATACCAGCTTAGAGACTCAGCCTCTGAGGGCCAGGTGTACGAGCCTGTTTGTGTCTGTTTTTCACATTTTACACAAAAAACCTTTCTACTTATGTATAAAATCGGTGTACAAGCCTAAGTGCACAGTTTATGTGCTGTTCACTCAGACACAATGCATAGTGGGCTTCTTTTCCTCATACATATGCATTCGTGGGTGGATTGCATTGAAAGTGGGATGTCAGCACAAAACATGGTTGGAGAAATGGAGTATGGTTGATTTACATATCCGTTTGAAGTCTTGGGAAATCAGTGGCAGACAATTTTGTGTATTTTCTATTGTATTCAAGCTGGATATGTTCCTAAATAAAGGAAGTCATTTTGTTCAGACCACATACACTGATCAGCCATAACCTTAAAACCACTTGCCTAATTTTGTGTAGGTCCCCTTGTGCCACCAAAGTACAGGAGTTGGACAATGAAACTGAAACACCTGTCATTTTAGTGTGGGAGGATTAATGGCTAAATTGGACCAGCCTGGTGGCCAATCTTCATTAATTGCACATTGCACCAGTAAGAGCAGAGTGTGAA
>JAOVVG010000047.1:17019919-17030628 GCA_028566375.1 Leptodoras nelsoni | reverse complement strand
TGTTTTGGAGGAGCGAGTCAGGAAACGTTTTCCACCACCAGCATCACGTAGTGACCTGGCCACTATCCTGCAAGAAGGATAGCTTAAAATCCCTCTGACCACTGTGCAGGACTTGTATGTGTCATTCCCAAGACAAATTGATGCTGCATTGGCTGCAAAAGGAGGCCGTACACCATACTAATAAATTATTGAGGTCTAAAACCAGGTGTTTCAGTTTCATTGTCCAACCCCTGTAGCTCTGATACATTGAGACATGGACTCCACAAGACCTCTGAAGATGTGCTGTGGTATCTGTCACCAAGGCATTAGCAGTGCCTCCATGGATAAGACTTTGTCCAGTACATGCCACAGATACTCAATCAGATTGATATCTTCAGAATCTGGAGGCCAAGTCAACATCTTTGACCCTTTGTCATGTTCCTCAAACCATTCCTGAATAATTTTTGCAGTGTGGCAGGGTGCATTGTCCTGCTGAAAGAGGCCACTGCCATTAGGGAATACTGTTGCCATTCAGGGATGTACTTGGTATGCAGCAATATTTAGGTAGGTTTTACATGTCAAAGTAACATCAGCATGAATACCAGGACCCACGGCTTCCCAGCAGAACATTGCCCAGAGCATCACACTGCCTCTGCAGGCATGCCTTTTTCCCATAGTGCATCTGATGTCATCTTTTCCCCAGGTAAGGCACACACACACACACACACACAGAGCCGTCCGCATGATGTAAAACAAAACGTGAGTCATCAGTCCAAGTCAGCTTCTTCCATTGCTCCATGGTCCAGTTCCGATGCTCACATGTCTATTTTAGATGCTTTTGGTGGTGTACAGGGATCAGTATGGGCATTCTAACTGGTCTGTAGCTACCCAGCTTCATACACGGCAAGCTGTCATGCACTGTGTGTTCTGACACCTTTCTGTCAGAGACAGCATTAACTTTTTCAGCAATCTGTAGTACAGTAGCTCTTCTGTGGGATCCGACCAGACAGGCTAGCCTTCGCTCCCTGTGCACATCAGTGAGCCTTGGGTGCCCATGACACTGTAGCCGGTTTACTGGTTGTGCTTCCTTGGACTAATTTTGGTAGATACTAACCACTGCATCCCGGGGACGCCCCACAGTACCTCCTGTTTTGGAGATGCTCTGACCCAGTTGTCTAGCCATCACAGTTTGGCCCTTGTCAAAGTTACTCAGACCTTTATGCTTGCCCATTTTACCTGCTTACAACACATCAACTTAGAGAACTGACTGTTCACTGCCTAATATATCCTGCCACTTGACAGGTGCCATTGTACTGAGATAATCCAAGTTATTCACTTCACCTGTCATTAGTTTTAATGTTATGGCAGATTGGTGTACATACAAGCATACAGCACACACATCATAATATCGGACATTAAATTCCTCATACTTTTTTTGCGATTGCTAATTTTCAAATGTTATAGAACCGTCTTTCAACCTCATTAAAATGGAATATAGTCTTAATAACATATTTGTAAAAAGGAGTTATTCTGTACACAGTTGTCATAAAACCAGCTAGCTGTATTAATTCCCCACACATTCTGACACAAGTGTCTTCATTTAACAAGAACTTTATTATATATACACCCCAAATTATATATTATATATGCCCCATATATGGACTTGCAGCTGAAATTGCACCGAAGGTGGTCCTACAAAGTATGGACTTACAAATTTTTGTAATTTTCTTTTCACTTCACAATTACTTGCTACTTTGTGTTGGTCTATCACATAAAATCTCAATACAATACATTTAAGTTTGTGGGTGTAATGTGAAAAAATGTGGAAAAGTTCAAGGGGTATGAATACTTTGTTGCAAGGCACTGTAGGAAATTCAATGCAAAGATACCCGTAAAATCACAACAGCAATGTTTTAGATCCCAGGATAAAGACACACCCACAGGAGAGACAGTTTTTACCCATACCTAATGCATACATATGTGAAGCTAATAGGAGCCTCCACTTTTGCAGTCTCCAGAATAAGTCCTGCCTTTTTGCCATTTCTGTCTTGTTTAACTTATTTTCTGTTTTTGCTAAACTACTGAAACTGTTTTTCCATCAGCTCACTGAGTATTAGTCACTGTGCCTAGGTTTTAATACCACTTGTGCTTTGGGGCAGGGGACTAAATCAGAGCTTGTGTGTCTTTCTCCAGTGCTATTTTTCCCTTTAGACTCGTTCATCACAACTCAGACCCTGCTGACTGTGCATTCCCGAGAGCTGAACCTGTATACATACTCATAAACAGACATAACTATAAGGGATGATATATTACAGTCCATTTCTCTTGTCTGTGGTTAGCTACAGGAGGGTCATCTGGTGGTGTGCCAGTTCCAGTTCCTGCGCTGGTCAGCATATCGTGATGTTCCTGACTCCAAGAAGGCCTTCCTTACCCTGCTTGCCCATGTTCAGAAGTGGCAAAGGGAATGTGGTGATGGTCGCACTGTGGTCCACTGCCTGTGAGTAACACACATGCACACACATGCTTTGCTGTGAATATATAACTGTAATGGAAATAGCTAGTCAACAGTGTGTGAATAAATATGAGTTACTAAAACACATGCACAGCTATGGTCATAAAACATCAAGCAGAAACACCTGCCACATGCCCACATGCAGTCGATATACTCACATATGCATACAAACAAATGTCCCTGGGGAGAAAGAGTTGTTTGTGCCTACAGGCATGTGCTGCTTTTCAGCCTCTGCCCAGAAAAGCACATCACTCAGACTTGTCACACTGCGTTATTCCCTGCTAGCAGGGGGAAAGAGATTATGGAGATGAAATCAATTATGTTCTAATACAGAATACAGTAGCCTCCCTCAGCAGTGTATCCAGAGCTGCCAAGACTCTGGCTGTGATTGATTACACCTCCATCACCTCATCTGTCTACAACCGCACCTTCACTCCTTTCCACTAGCCTACTGAATGCTGTTTGTTCAGGACATTTGGACAGAAATATAAAATGCCAAATGGAAAAAGGATATTGGCAATCACTGATTCAAAGCATACCTTAGTGCAGATGTACATGTTATTATGGCTGCTGCAGCTAGCTAGAGTTCATATAGGTTTCATCTAACTGAATTATCAATGTTCATATAAATTTTTTTTCTTTTTCTTTTTCTTCTTCTTCACCATACAATATGTCCATATATATTTGATACAGAATATAAGGTTTATATTATATTGTGTATACCCCTGACATGGGGTGGGCTCAGAACACATTTTGAACAATAGCATGAAAACAATTTTGCCTAAAATTCGGAACTTTTATGGCAAGTTGGTCTTGTGGGGGCACATTCCCCTAGCTCATTATGAATCGCTTGGAGAGTAGCGCCGCATAGTGAATAATGTTCAAAACAAAAAGCTAGCACTTCACAACCTAATAATTGTGATGTAAAGGCTCAAACAAAATGTCATACCCTGCATCACTACCACATTCTTTAGAAATATGCCAAATTTCATGAAAGTTCATTAATGGGGTACTGACAGATTTCTGACACATTTCATTTTCCTTCATTATTACATTTTCTCTCATTTTATGCTAAGATCATATTACACACCACTATGTGGCATGTGTAATCTTGTGTAATCATACACTGCATGTAAATCTGTATGATTTTCATTTGCTGTATGTGTTTGTTGGTGTATGCAGTAACGGAGGTGGGCGTAGTGGCACATTTTGTGCATGTACTATTCTGATGGAGATGATCCAGTACCAGAGCATAGTGGATGTCTTCTATTCTGCTAAAACACTGCGGAATGTCAAACCCAACATGGTGGAGTCACTGGTAGGTGATGGAAACTGTGAGACTGGGCAAGTTCAGCAGAATTCTCAATCTCCATTAAGAATTTTTACCTGGTTATATGAGAGCAAATATGTTTGATTCACTTATTGACAGGTTAGGTTTTCTTTTAGAAGGTTTATTGTTATTTGCAGAACTATACTGACCAATCAATATTTGTGTGTGTGTGTGTGTGTGTGTGTGTGTGTGTGTGTGTGTGTGTGTGTGACTCTTCTAGGAGCAGTACCGCTTCTGTTATGACCTGGTGATGGAATATTTGGAGTGCATGGACCTGAGATAGCAAGATATCTCACCTGTCCTCTAAATACAGAGGAAGACTGCTGGCAGATTCACTTTCTCTATACTCTCTATCTCTGAGCTCTTTCCATCTCTCTTCCTTTCTCTTTTGTCAGCTTGATCATATAAAAATTCCTTACCTGGGAGGAGGGGGAGAGCAGAAAATAAACATGTGAGCAGAAGCTTTTGCCTTTTCGCCCCAGAATGTCTAGATGTGGTGGACCATCCATGTCCTAGTTGTTTGTGGTTTTGTGTTATTTTGTCAGCATCTTTTCCCCTTCCTGTTCTCCCCTGAGCTGTGAGCAATCCACTGAAAATAACTCAAAGCCAGCTCTGATACTGAGTGCGAATGTGTCTTGACTTCATTTCCTGAGAGTGTGACCTGTGTTCTATTCTGTACTGTGCTGGGAATGCTCAAAGACAGGAAGTGTCCCTAGTTGGCTGGACTGAGGAAATGAAAGAGGTGTAACTTGGAGGTGTTCTTCTTATGTGCAGTACACTAGAATGAGACATCTGAGCCATGGTCTACAAGATCAAGAAGGGCCAAACACACATACAAATATATATGCACAGGAACTCTTTCTCTCTGTCCTTGAACATTGAATCTGCAGCCAGTTCTTCACTAATTCTGTTGACATTGCATTACTATGGCTTTTTTACTAAAGAGCCATGAACATCCATCCTCTGGACTGCATTATACATACCTAGCATTGAAGATACTGCTTGGACTGTCTGTAATTGGACCACTGAGAATGCATCATATTGGTCTATGAGTACACAGACAGAATCTGTTATTTCCTACAATACAAAATTGAGTATCACAGACTGAAAAGAGAGCAATCATAACTTTGATGGCTGCACTAACCTGCACTGGCTCAGTTTTTCATTTGCTTTTCTCACTTGTAAATACAAGATGTCTAAGGAGCGAATCAATTTATGTATGCAGAGGGAGTGCATTAATAGTCAGTGTCATCAGACAAAAGGTGGTTTACAGGTTGACCCTGACATTTGCCCTCAAATAGTAGAACAAGAGAAACACTAATGGTAATTCATTCAGAAGCTACAAAAGGGCACCCCTAAATTGGAAAGACTGGGGTGGAATTACAATGATGGGAAGTCAACCAGTGTTAACTTCTAACCATTTATTTTTACTCTTGCTTTTATTGGTTACTGTTCACCAGTTTTGTGGACTTTTGTGTAAATGTGGCAGCATCCTAGAATTAAGGTGTGTTAAAAGATCCCTTTTAATTTGCAATTTCAGCAGACTCTGGTGAACCACTTCACCGTACTGTACATCCATATATTTTTACAAGAGTGTATGAAAAAAATGTGTAAATTCTCAAAATGAGAAGGCTCATCTGATCAGTCTGACTACCAATATTAACTTTCTAATAATTATTTCTAAATGATTATTTCCTAAAGTTTCACACTGTCAATACAATAAATGAATATGATTCTTTATTTATTATATACTATTATATGGTAATGAGAGGAGCGTGTCTTATTTGCCTACCAGGAAAACAGTGTGCTTGACTATTCTAGTCTAGAAATAGTACCACCATATCAAGGCCATTTTCCCAGCAATGAGACTCACATTGGCTCAGTGTATTTTAGGAAAGTAATCCCTGCTGAGAAATCCATTTCTGTCTGACCAGTTGCCAACTGACAGATGCAAAATGAAACTTTGCCAGCTGATAAGTTATTTCAGTTTTTTTATTTGCTTAGTTAATTTAGTTGATCTTTGGATGTTTGAGATTTTCTAATTACCTTACCTGTGAGGTATTTCCCTAAAATAACAATGTAGCATTAGCAGTGGTGACTCAAATGCTTCCCTTCCTAACAGCATTTACCAGCTTTAACCAGCTGGATTCTGTGTACCTGGTGAAACCAAACTGGAATTTTCAGAACTAATATTAGAGAATAAAACTCGTACAGCCAAACATCTGTATCTACATGCAGCGTACTGCTTATTAATGCCGTGGAATATTAACAAGCTGCAGATCAATATTTCATGCAAAATGAGGTGTGAAAATGGAATAGGTGCAATATCTAAATCATGTTCATAATTGAAGTTTTGCAGTGCATTATTAATCAGTGCATAATCCCTTAGCATTAAAGTGCAGAATCAGCATGTTTTCACCCTGATTGTGTGCAAACTGCAGAGCCTCAGCTGAAGCCAAATCCATCTGCACTGGAACAGCTTGGCCATTGCTGGTAAATATAAATGAATGAAGTCTAGTGCCATGTTAAAACAATACTACTTCATGTATGTACATGCTTTGTTCAGCTCCCCAGTTTTATCAGTCTTTTTGAGGATTAAGAGCTTGTTAGTAATGCCATAGCATTTTATCATGTATTATGTCGTGTTGACTCGGTCTGTAAACATTTCTGAAAACATTGTAGATGTTTTCTTAGAATTATATTGGCATTAATGAGAGCATGGGGCAATCTAGACACTGTCAGATTCCATTCAAATCAGTAGGCTGGTCAACACTGAGACTTTCCATTTATTCATTCATAAGTAAATGTATTTGTTTATTCTGCACTCTGTCAAATATGTTTGGACACGTTCGTCTCATTATCCTGAAAGTGGTAAGGAGAGTAGTAGATGCTGGAATCAATACAATCGGAAAAGTCAGAAGTTATGATCATTATAAAGAGACAAGTAATAAAAAAAAATATTTTTTCATTTATTTTATTTACTGACTGTCATTTAATTTACATTTAATTTACTGACTGTCATTTGATTTAATTGAATTTCATCTGAAATTTATCTGAATATACTTGCACACACCTCTCAAATACTGCTCTAATTACAGAGCTGCTGAAAGTGTCATATGGGACATTCATCAGGTTAATTGTCATAAAAACCACACACAAGATTTTAGTGCAGCTGCTTTGCCATTTTTATAGCTGTGCATATGTCATCCCAGATGTCGGGCTTCTGAGGTGATGCTGAGTGACAGTCTCTCTAGCCAATGGCATCCAAGACAGTCCAAAATTCCAAGCCAACAAGCTGCTTTAGAGAGTCAAGGGAATTTACTGAATGGTCTGACAGATGGAACAGTTTATAATAGCGAAGAGTTATTGAGGGCTCATCCAGAGAATTTCAATAACTCGTCTTTTCTTGTACAACCCTGAACTTTGTGAGAAAGTGCCTGGACCCTCATATTGGAAATGAAGAGTACGTGTACATATGGATGTATATTTGTTTATGTGAATAGTATGTGAATAAACCAATACATGCTTGGCCACATTTTAAAAAATGCTAAAAAAAAGTTGAATGTATTGTACTGTATATTACCTTTTGATTCATTAATGTGCCACCAAAAGATATGATGCATCTGTCGCCTGCTGTGAAGATCAAACAAGAGCCACCTAAAGCCCCTCCATGAAGCCAACCTGTAGTCATCGCAGACAGCATAACACAAAATTCTTTCATTTTGTCCCTCATATAGTATTGGAGACATATTTGCCATTTCATTTGTTCTGTTGTACAGCATGTTGTTCAATGGTCCGGTGTGCTTATTCAGACAGTGTGGAAAAAAAGGACTTTTTGCCATCGAGTCTGATATGAAAACAGCCTTTGGGCAGTTTACTTCATGTTGTTCTGATTATTTTTCCTCTTTTTGTAAGTGTTTGTGTATGGTGCTGAATGGACTGAAAAGAATATTGTGTTTTTGACCATGTATTTGTGGGTTTGCAAGGGGACATGGAAGCAGACATGACACAGAGCTTTGAGGGTTGGAGGGGTTTTTTTGTCTTTAAAAGAAGATGAATAAAAGGTTCTACAATGGAAGTTAATCATGTACTTGATGGTCTTGTGTCTGTTTTAATAGCTGTAATTTATGTTTTTATTACCAATTGTATTTTTAATTAATTTGACACAAATTATAATCACTGTTGAGTTCATTGAGATGTAGGACACTGTGGCCACAAATATTGCCTCTCATGTCTGAGCCAGCTCGGAACAACATGTACTGAAGGTCCTGCATGGAAATAAACAGTGGTTTATGGCTGTGCTTGTATTATGAATATGACATATTATATATGATATAGAATCTCTTGTAAATGATCTTTAGATTTCATTAACAAGGATTTCACTTTTCCTTTCTGCCTTTCTCCATTTTCCCTCAATTTTATCCTCCCTCCACCTTTCTTGTATTCCTCATTGATGTGGCTGCCAGCTGAAGCACACTGTAGATTTCGCCCTCTTTATGCACACGGTAATCTGTAGCAATTGTGAGTCTGAATAATTAAGTAGGCCTGCAAAGTGATCCAGTGATTAAGGAGAACAACTTGCCCAATTAATTAGAGAACACGATTCCGTCTGTCAGCTTCCTCTAACACTGCAGAAGCACAAGTCTCCCCATTTTCTTGTGTTCACATTCTACAAATGGCATAAAAAACTATATTTAACTATCCATTGATCCAGCTCTTAGGACCTGAATCTCTTTTAGAGCCTTGAATTACCAAAGCCAGTAATGCAGTTTGTTTATTCACGCGAATTAATCTGGGAAATTGTGACACTTTGGCATGAAAATATGTGTGACTGGTAGAAAATTAAGATGGGAAGCACAATAGTAGTCTGTCATGTGCATTGTTTCATTCTCTGGTATATTCAGAGATGCAGTTTCATACATGTGAAAATAAATGATTATAATAAATAAAACCAGTAAGGAGGGTATAAGCCTTCTGTGTGAGAAATTAGAAGTCTGATAGCTATTGATTCCTGATGACATATCTGCACATTAGATCAGCAAGCAGCCCCCTTCTATTCATGCTTTCCTTTTTTTGGATCCTTTAGACACCCTGCTAATCAGCTTTTGCAGATTCTAATCTCTCACCTTGGAGAGGTCACAGCCATTGGCTCCCATCTTTCATCCTGTCTCTGCTTTCATGCAGCTATACTTGAACCCTCTTCTTACTATCAAATGTCACTCACTATTCTGAAGAGTAAATGTCTCAGTGCAAGGGAAATGTGTATGTGGATGTAACATGCTGAATGTGTCCACATACTACTCTACTATAAACATGCACATGCACATGAACAAACCCAGTGGTGTTCAGGAGATCTGTATAGTCACTGAAGCACAGAGCAGGTGGAAGGTTTTTTTGGCGCTGAGGTTCACTGCACAGTAAAGCAGAGACGCCAGATGGCCGGATGTTCCTGCACAGGTTGTCAATTCCACAGCTGCCCAACTGCACCTCTTATCTGGACCCTGTGTGTGTGTGGGCTGCAAAAACATCCTGTTCCAGCCTACACAAAGCTGAGGTGCTGATAGTGCCATTTATTGCACACGTGAATGAATTCATTTCCATTTTTTTCCTTTTCATTTATCAGCATTTCCTCCAAACCTGATGTAGGGAAATGGTTCACTCTGTGAGTTCAAACCTGGACCATCTGTTTCTGCTTGCTTTATCTGGGAAAGATAGGCTTGATTCAGCTTATGCTTTCCAGGCTTTTACTACATACATATTAAACTGCCTGGAAAGAGCTTTATTGGAAAGTGTGTTGTGCAGTTAGAAGGTCTTCCTAGTAAAAGTAGCATGCCAACGTGATTATTTCCAGGTGCCCCACACTGTTGCTGAAGTGACAAGATAATTAAATGTCACGATTTAAAGCTTTTACAGTTCTTCAAGTTCTGCAAAAAAAGTCTACAGAATTTCCTGAAACACTGGACAAAAAACAAATTTTTTAAGATATTTGGCACAATTCTATATCTTTGTTTTTATGTTTTACTCCATTGGTTATAGTAATACATACAAGATAAGAAGCTGGCTCTGGAGAATTATTGTCATTATCATGGATATATAAACATGCTGTAAGGAGGCCTAACACTAGGGGGCCATGGCAGCATGGTGCTCACACTGGGAGGACTTGAACTCACAGAAAGCCTGGGGACAATCAAGGTCGACAGGAGACACCTGCTCGCCACCGTACTTAAAGGGGTTTTTGATGCTGAGGTAAGCAAGGGTTAGAATCTGGTAATGTCAGGCCTCATAGAAGGTCAGTGGTAGGGGGTGATAACAGAGGTAATAATACGTGCTAGGGCTAGTGTTCCTGCTCCTTGTTACGACTTCCCAGCCTGTCTCTAGCAGCCTAGGGCTTTGGCCCATTCTCTACATGTGGTGGGTTCACCACCACTTGATCTGTATTCCCCCACTGCTGTGGGCTGTAATACATTTCCCACACACCTTTTGGGGGATACTGCCCTTTAACTCATGTGGGAGCTTTCCTCTTTGTTAAAAGGGGCTCTGCTGAGGCACTGCTCTTGAACATACAGTACAGGCTAAAAGTTTGGACACACCTTCTCATTCAATGCGTTTTCTTTATTTCCATGACTATTTACATTGTAGATTCTCACAGAAGGCATCAAAACTATGAATAAACACATGGAGTTATGTACTTAACAAAAAAATGTGAAATAACTGAAAACATTTTTTATATTCTAGTTTCTTCAAAATAGCCACCCATTCCTCTGATTACTGCTTTGCACACTCTTGGCATTCTCTCAATGAGCTTCAAGAGGCACTTGTTGGCCCCTTTGCCTTCACTCTGCGGTCCAGCTCACCCCAAACCATCTCGATTGGGTTCAGGTCCGGTGA
>JAOVVG010000047.1:16957061-16969561 GCA_028566375.1 Leptodoras nelsoni | reverse complement strand
AATGCCAACAATTTGCCAGGGCCCAAAGTCATATTAGATGACCTGAAAGACGGTGGAAAAATGTTCTGTGGTCAGACAAGTCCACGTTTCAGCTTGTTTTGGGAAAAAATGGACACCGCCACAGTTTGTTATTTCACGTAAACTTTTGTCTAACAGTGATGCTGTTCCCCTTTTCTGCTTTAAATACAACATAATGGTGAAATTTCTACCCACTGAAAGTTTTTTTTCCACTACAGTTTATAATAATTAATTTTCAACTGCAAGATTAGCTATTGTTTTAATAGAGATCAGAGTGGTGGTGTGAGACATGTGAAGTGTTGTACTATTTGGGCCTGGTAGTATATTGTTCTATAAATAGTGCTGTTAAGTGATTAAAAATTATCAAATTACTTGCATGTTTTGGGTTGAAATAAACTAAATTAGTCATATAAATTCATATAAATATTTCAATTCAAATGGATTTTGGTAGACTTACTAAGTTTGTGTCTGAACACCTGTTTGAGTGTGGCTTGATAGGGTTGCCTATGGTAAAAGCTCACTGCCGCTTTAAGCTGTAGTGATATTTCAGTCTAGAAGTTCTCTGTACTCCTTACTCGAATTAAAATCCCTTACTGTAGAAATTGCACAGAATGGGGTGCTGATAAACTGGCCCATCTGGGTGTTTTTATAAATGTAAAATTTCCATTCATAGGCCCAAGCATCATTTTGCCATCTGCTTCCACCATATGTTTACAAAGCTGCTGTGGACCATTGTTTTTATGGTCAAATTGTACTTTGCACAATGATGCATGGGGTCAAGGCGCCTCAGTTAATTAATTAATCTCTCTACTGTATTTTTTTACATAATTTTTTTTAAATAATTTTTTTAAATAAAAATGAATGGTTATTTTTTGACAAACCTCATTTTTAAATTGTAATCCAGCTAATAAAACCCATTTTTATTAAATGTATCAGTAATCTGATTTTATTTTTTTCCTGTAACTAAAGACATACAGTTGAAGTAGTGAGAATGGAATTCCTGTGCTCGGTAGGGTTACGCATGGGGATGATGGTTCAAGGTCAGTTAGAGTGGGATCTCAAATAAATGGTAGAACCTATTTCAAATGCCCAAACATTTATTTTAGTGAAACCCTACTGAAGTGCCTCATCACTGGAACAATGCAAGAGATCAAAAGTATGTGATCATATTCTGCATGAAAATTAGTAAAAATGCATCAGAAACTATTGAATGTTGAAGAAAGGTTATGGACAAGCTACCCTATCATCAGTGCAATTCTACCGATGGCGCAAAGCTTTCTAAGTGGGTTGTGAAAATGCTGAAGACAAATGACATTTTGGATTCCTATCCACATAACTTAAGAAAATGTGCCTGCAGTGATGTCTGTGCTGAACCGTGACCCATGAATGAATGTTAGGATGATTACACATGCACTCACCAAAACCATCATTCTTGACATCACACAAGAGTTGAGCATGAGGAGTTTGTGCAAAACTTGTTCCCAATAACTTGTTAGCTGATAGCCACAAAATGTTGGACTGTTTACCAAGAGAGCTCAAAATCCTGAACAGAGTGATCACAGGAGATAAATCTTGGGTGTTCAAGTAAAATCTTTAGACAGTGTGCTGAATGGCTCTCTTAGCCCAAAGAAAGCTCACATGAGCAATTCAAAAATCAAGTCACTGTTCATCGTCTTTTTTGATTCTCAAGGGATTGTCCTTGACATTTTACCATTCATCCACCCTATAGCCCCAACTTGGCTCTGTGTGATTTCATTTTGTTTCCCAGGATTAAAACACATTTGAAAGGCCACAACTTCAGCACAGTAAAGAACATCTAGAGAGCCACAAATGAGATTCCGAATACCCTCAAGCACTGCTACCAACAATGTCAGAGGCGTTGGGAGTGTTGGGAGTATTCGCAAATATCACATTTTGATGGTGATACTGTTGAATTGTAAATCTCATTACTTACGGGATTATATAGAGTATAATATGTTGTTTTAGATAGATCTGTAATTATGAAAAAGGGAAATTGTAGAGGTTTATTCTGATAAACGCACAAAGAAACAGAAAAAAAAATATAAAGACAGAAGCCAGAAAGATGAGAATGGGGAATTGCAGAGGTCAAATGATGACTGTGTCACTTGTCAAACTTCAACATCACTGTGACAGGAAGGGCAAAGAATGATATCCAAATATAGAAAAGATACAACCCTGGTAAAAAGATCACAGATCAACACTAAGAGTAAAAAACTCTAACACATTTGTGACAGAAGAACAGGACATTTATATAATATCACAGAGAAGCAATGGAGGTAGATGCAAGTAAAGATAAAACAGTATATTTGACAGTTCCAAAACATAATCCAAAAGCATGGTCAGAAACAGTCAAAGGTCAGGCAATCAACAAACAGATTATCAAAGATATGGCACATAGTAAAAAACACAGTAAGACACAAGGTCAAAGCACGGGAATATGATACGAGGTAACCAAGGCTTGATATGTCAGGCAATAGACAGCACTTCAGTCATACTTCGCAAGAATCATTTCGCAAGTCCCAGTGAGTCCTTACATAGTGAGGCTGTGGGATGTGGGGATGCAAGGGATGTGACAATTCAGTTATTAGTGGAAATGACTTTTGGGAACAACTAGCATATGTTTTGTAAGTTGCTGGTGTTGCTTTAGGATTTGACATATGCTTCATGTCTTTGCGCTGCTCTGCTGACACAGCCAGGGTGTCTATTTTACAGCATTTATGTCTGATAAAGTAAAGTATGAAAATGAAAAATATACATGTGCAATACTTCTCCACACTCAGATGATGTTTGGGCACAACTCCAGGTAAATCGGCAACCTCCAATGTATATTTTGTGGTATAAAAGACATATTTAGTTTTTTAATCCATTCTGTGAAAATAGCATGATGTCATGAATGAAAATCAGGATCATCAGGAGAGGGACAGACAGTAGAATGGGTGAAGTGGGAGAGAGGGGAGGGGAAGAGCACTGCAGTACTGCAAAAACATTCTTACCGAAACATGCTTATTTTTATTGAAAGTATGTTTAATGATTTTTAATAAAGCTGGAACACTCAAATTTAGCACAGAAATTCAACAAAAAATGCTGAAATATTAACCCAAATTATTTTTATGCAAATATAAATTTGATGTCAAATTATAATTGGAGTTAACAAAGTGAGGAAATGCAAAAATAAACTTTTGTACCGCCAGTTCCAAGAGTCAATCAGTGAGAGAGGTGAACCGTGAGATGATAATCCTCAGTAGAGTCGAAGTGAAGCATGGGATAAGTAATATAACATCAAATTTAGCCCTAGTCTTTGTTATAAGTAATAAATACTAAAAACTTCACGGGAAAATCCCAGCTATACCATTCCTGCTAATCCTCAAATGTAAAAGGTTGAAAGGCTGTGGTTCATTTCAGCAGCCAAGTATAGATTGATGTCTTGTTTGCCCCTGGCTGGCATTCAGAGTAAATCTAAAGTCCTGGGAATACCAGATAATTCCCACATTCTTTCTCCTTGCCATTTGGCCATATCATTCTCTGTCTTATCTCTGACAGTGTGGGGCAGATGCCACCCCTCCCCATCCTCTCCTCTCTAGCTGTGACCTCCAGCCTCAACCCAGAGCAATAGAAAGGAAACATGGCCAAGCTGTCAGACACCTAAATTACCAGCTCCATCTTTTGAAGACAGATAAAAAATATATTTGTAATGGAGAACTATTCACATAATATTGAATTCTAGGTTTGTGATTGATTTCCATTTAAGTTTATTATAATGTGCATCCAACTAATGGATGTATTGCTAAGAATCATCATATATCTGGTCCTACATATATCTGGTGGGACAAGTTATCATATATTTTTACCACTCTTATTTTATTTACAATTACTACACTATTGCACCTTATTCATATTCATACATGTTTACTCTGCTATTATTGCACTAATTTTTAACCTGTATATTGTAGCACACTGTATAAAAATGTCCTTATATAGTCTATGTTTACTGTGTATATATTTGTTTTCTGTATATTGTGTAAGTTATATGTAGAGTATGTGTAGTGTTATTGCTAGAGAGACAGAAACAGCTGGAAACAAATTCCTTGTGTGTGTGAACATACTTGGCCAATAAACCTGATTCTGATTCTGATTCTGATATGGTAAAATGTGTAGCATGAGAGCAAATGTTGAGTACTTAGACAGCTAAACAAGGTCACATTTGGTATTAATATGAATACTATCTTCCTGGAATACATACTTTTTTATTCTTTTCTGTTTTAAAAGCATGACATTGCATAATGGCAAATCACGATTAATAAGGGTATATATACGTATATATGTATACAGCATTTTATTGTTTACGAAAGCCAAAATCAATTCAAAATGTACTAGCAAGCAGACAAAGTAACAAATAACCATATCACAGGAAATAAAAGGTCAGCAATGTAGCCTTATGTAAAAACTAGGGGTAAGTATCGGCACAGGGCATTAAAGAGAATAATGTTCTATTGGGATGCTATTCGTTTCTTAGCATGTTGTCTGCTATCTGCTATAAAATAATTTTATAGACATGATTTAAAAGATTTTTTTTAAATGTACATTTAAATACATTTAAATAAATGTATAGAAAACTGCAGCCATGATTGTGTTAAGGAACACATGGAGGAATGAGAAAAGAGATATTTGTGGACTCTCTGGAAAGTTCCAGTAATGGCTGTACCAATATAACCTTCTGCTAAGAATAGCTCACACTGTTCATTTGGATAGAGAATGGCACATTACTGTTAACAAATGCAGAGAATTGTAATGCATCACTGTGCAGTGGTGTCCTTAAAAGAAGAGCCATAACCCTGTTGGTCATTCAGTCTCTTGAAAAACCCCTAGGGCCTGGCCTCCTGTGGCTGTCACAACATAACCTTGTAATTTCATGGAACAATGGGGAATTAACAATAGGGATGGATATCATATCATGTGCTTTGATTTCCTTCCAGATCCTCTCACAAGGAAAGTGACCACGATATGACCTTTTCTTCCAAAGATCAATATTTATCCTGCATATCATGACCTGGTAAAACAAAAGGAATACATTGTAACTACCTACAGATGATGGGCAATTGTAAAGGATAACCCAATGGCTCTGTTATGTTCTGGGGTACTTATTTATTTTGTTGCCATGGTTTTCCTCCACTTGTCCTCTTAGAATGATGCATCACTGCAAATCAATACAACATTCTTCTGACTGATCATGCTTTATCCTGTAATGAAACATTTTTATCTTGTTGGACATGATCACTTCTAGGATAATTCCACACACATCTTCAGGGCACGAGAGATCACTGAATGGGTTGATGGAAAAAAACCCATAAATCATATACTATAACCTTCACACTCATCAGATCTCAACCCAGTCGAACTTCTTTGACAGATTTTGGAGAGATGTGTTAAACAGCACTCTCTACCACCATCATCAAAACACCAACTGACTGAAAATCATTACTATGAACAGCATTCATCACTCAGCTCAACTCCAAAGGCTTGAATCTATGCTAAGATACATTGCGTCTGTTCTGGTGAATTGTGCTAGCCCAGTGCCATACTAGCATACTTTACACTGATGTTTCCTTTAATTTGTCCCCCATTTGTACATAATGAGCCTGAGACTGTACGAGTGATCCTTTAGGAGTCATATCACCAAATATAAAAACCAAAACTCTAAGTTCAGGGAGGAACATAAAGTGAAAGCAGTTTTGTCTTTTTTAATGAATGAATGAATGAATGAATGAAGTAACTTTAGACATTAGGCAGGTTTGGATTTGGTTACTATATATTCCACTTCTCATTGCCCATAGTGCATACAATTTAATTTGTATTCCACAAGGAGCAGAAAACAAATAAACTTACTAAAAAATATATATCAACGCATACAGGCACTATGAATATCAGGCTATGCCATATTGTCTTGGGCAAACCCCCTCTAAAGTTTGTTAATGGAACAAAAAATTATTCATAGGAGAGCAATTGTCAACATGACTGACTGTTTGATTTATTTCTCATCAGAAGAGCATGTTGTTCACTTCTCATGTGCTCGTGTGTCTAGAAGATTGCAAGGGTTACAAACTCATTCACTTTATTCTGGGCTGAATGCTGTGACAGCCACCAGGTGTCCAACATTTCACAAACTCAAGCATATATAGAGATTCCTGAAATTCAAAAACAAATATCACAGCTTATTAGGATTTCAGTCCTGTAGCTGCAGCTGCCACTGCTCTTTATTTCCACAAGTTGGGCACCATATAAATATATTATAGAGGAGTTGTAGCACTAATTCTCTAAATTGCCCAAATTAAAACACACAACCACTTGATAAATTGGGTCTATTCCTATCTTTCTTTGGGACATTGTGGGATACAGTGCACCTCAACCCTCAAGCTAAGATATGGCCAAATTTGTTATCCTTTACCATCCGTGCCCTGTGTAGAACTCCAAGGCATCTCCCAGATGCTCTCTTTGTGCCACAGCAAGCACACCTGGACGTCAGTGCAAATCCATCTGCTATACCAGCCATGATCCTACATAACAATAGATTTTATAACTAATTTGCTAGAATTTCAAGTTCACACCACAATTATATTAATCATAGGCAGATTTTTGAAAGACCCTGATGAAAAGGAAAAAAGCAGGCATGTCGTTTAGTAAGGTCTTCTGGCTATAGGCTTCAATGATAGGTACTTGGGGTTAGTTAGGGTAAGACATGTGAACATTTCTTTAACAGACTTATATAAACTTCAGGATTTCTTCTGGTTATGTTTCACCTTTCATACTACAACAGTGCCTGATAATTGGATGTTTATTCAGCTCATATTGTAATAAAACCCAACCATTAGTTCCTGACCTGTTCAGCTTATGCTCAGAATACACTAACAGACACATCCACAACACTACAGTCAGTTTTATGTTATTTACTGAGTACCTAGAATGTGCCAGGAGTAGGTAATTCGATGTGCCAAGGCAAGCACACCTGGGAGTCAGTGCACATCCGTCTACAGAGAGAGCACAGGCAGATAGTAGACAACATTCACAAATATGCCCAGCCCAGATGGTCTGGCAATCCTAAAGGACCTCCTGCTCAGGCTACATAAAAAAGTCCAGATTTAATTGGTCTCTTTAATATCCTTAGGCAAATGAATCCTCTATTATACAGCTTAGAATTCAAATCTTGTCTGCTTTCCATGAATACAGTCTTCCCTGCAGCACAAGGTCTAGGCAACAAATATCCCTGTGAATCAGAAAATTCAATCCAGCATATTTACTATAGACTACTACTGGACACCAAGGTGACTGTCACTGACTGAGAAGCATATAGTATTTGAATTCCTAAACTGTTTACAGATTTTTTTTTTTAAACATTCCTTGTTCCTTTCTGCCTTTTAATTGACTTACATTTGGATTGTTTGATGCACTCTTGTTTTTGTACTACATTTTGGCTTATGTTTGCTTGGGATTCTCTATTGTGCACAGTAAACTCCTGAAACAAGTCCATTAGCAACTGCCAAATTCCTCCTTGTTACAGTTTTGAGTATGCTATTTCTGAAAGATTCTAAATTAAAACCGGGAAAATAAGTTTTGCATTTGATCTTGATTTACAGGTCATTGAATTAGCTGGACCTATATTGGCATGTGAGGCCAGAGAGATTTCTCACAGGCTGCACTAACCTTAAAGGAGGTAGTTCACTTCAGGCCATAGAGTGGATTTTAAATGAAAGTGATGTGGAAGTGATACCTCAGTTGAAGCACAACAGCAGAATTATCTTCATGGAATGAGAGTATAACAGGATTACCTAGACTGGCTCTGTTCTTAAAAAGAACCCAATGTGACAAACAGATTTAATATGGACCCAGTAGGAAAACACCTCTCACATCCACATGCATCATAGGCCCTGAAACCCTCATGACAAGAAAATGTTCTCTCCTTTTGTGTTGGTGTTTACAAAAAAATGAAAAGTGAAAGTTAAAAATGAAAAGAACTGGTGAGAACTACTGGATTATAGGGAGTGGGTAGTGACTTCCTGTATTGGGACAGTGCTGTCGCTTGTGTTCCTATCATGCAGCGTGGGCTGGAATTGGGTTGTTTGTCACCTACCCTCCACGACATGTCTTATATTTGTTGATAACACTGCATGCTGTAGCATTTAATTCAAGCTCTTAGTAGCTCCTTTGTATTCTCAGTTCCTATTCCTCTCTTCCTTGTTCTGTTGTGTTACTGTGCAATAAACAGTTATGTTGTTCTTAAGTCAACTGTTGTGTCTGAGAACATCTTCCTGCAAACTCTCCTCACTGCTGACATTACAATACTTTGGGGGAAATAGGGAATGAATCACAGAGAACAAAAACTATGAGCGTATATGAGAATGACTATGCGAATACCTTTTCATATTCAAAACAATGGATATATGTCTGATGGACCAGGGAAACCTTTTGCATAGTAAAATTTAGACATTTTCTACTAATTATGAAAAATACAGGCTTCTGTATGTATCTCAAAGAAAAGTAAAGTTTTAGCATGCTAAAATCAATTACCCTCAAAAGTGACAAGGGAGAAATGTGCATTTAAAGACTTCCTTTCAATTCCATTGAGAGATGCCCTTTTTAAACTAATCTATGCACTTATGAAAAAACGACTTGCTACTTTTAATTACAGTGAGAAATGAGATCACTTTTATTATCAGCCTCATTCACGTCTCGTCTCCCAGTCCCTAGTCTCATCACCTGATGTCTCAACATGATCCTTATTGTTATCTCTTCACTCTCTTCACTCATTCATCAGTTCTGTTCTCCAAATTAGATTTTGTTCTATTTGTCATCTTTTTCATTTAAATAATTAGAAATTTGACAGGCATCAGTAGAGTTAGTGACTTTCTATGTTTTTATGATGATGTGATGGTGCTGGAAGTTCACAGACATTTTGGCAGCTAATATGTAATCAGAGGATTTGACTGTAAGGATCCCACACTAGTCAGAGTCAAGAGCAGATAGTTTATTGTAAGCAGGATGGAACAAACCAAACACAGAGTTCATAAAAAGGCAGGCCATAGTCCCAAAAAACAAAGGCACAGAGCATGGCACAGAAACACAGAAAGAGCAGGGAATAAACAAAACAAATTCTCACAGTGATGAGGGTGAGGGCAGGCCGACACCACGTTCTGGCATGGGGAACTGGGGATAAACAAAGAGAAAACCCACTAAGGGTGCAGGCAAGGTAAAAAAACGAGAATATTTACAAACTAAAAACTAAAGGCAAGATACTTAGCTGAGATTCGAAAAGTGAAGAGATTTGTCGCAACGACTGACACAGAGACAGTGGAACAGTAGGGGTGGCTCAGTGGTTAAGGTGTTGGATTACTGAACAGAAGGTTGGGGGTTCAAGCCCCACCACCACCAAGCTGCCCCTGTTGGGCCCTTGAACAAGGCCCTTAACACTCAACTGCTCAGCTGTATAAATGAGATAAATGTAAGTCACTCTGGATAAGGGTGTCTGCTAAATGCCATAAATGTAAATGATCCACACTGAGGAGTGCAGAATGGGCCTCTTTTGTACTCCTCAGCGCGGTTTAACTAGCTAATCAAGATGGCCGTCAGCAGGTGTGTTGGATTTGCAAGGCCCTGTGGGAGTAGTAGTTCTTGCTTGTAGTCCTCCCACAGGATATTCAGGCACCCTCTGGCAGCCGTGGAAATGACATTCACTTGGCTTACGATCATTTCAGGTCTAACTATATAACTAAAATATGAAGAAATGTATACATAGCTAGCAAGGATTAAGACATATTATGTAGACTGACTGCAGTTAATGCTGTGTTTGTTAAACTGGATCTTCAGACGTTTTATGCAGGCAGAAAACAAAAGCAAAGTTAACCAAGTACAAACATTTCTCAGACTGCCGCATATACTGTAGGTTCATAGATGCACTGACAGGTTTCTGGTTGTGTTTTAGATTGTCATGACATACAGGCCAAAATTTGTCTTTATATGTTTTCTAACTTTTGGCAATGGATCCATTGTCAAAGCAATGATAAAAATGGCATAACTTGTAAACTTGTATAACCAACCTGTGTTTGAATGAATCATACAGTGGCCAATCTCAATTTTATAGGAAAGAGGTAGCCAGAACAGTGCAATGGCAGTTTGAGGGAATTTCAGGGAGCAAAATGTTTGGTGTAAATGTAGGGAGTAAATGTCCATTACACATAAGTTACAGTACGTTGTTAATTAGATAGGTATTTTAAATACCACCATTAGCCTGATACATTGTGTCTTTATATTTTATTCATCATCAGGATTACTCCCAGTGATTAAAATGTATGGTGTTTAGCCACAAACATTTCTCAGAGTATTGAGTGTGTATACCCAAATGAGTGCAGTCAGAAAATCTTTTTTTCCCAGAAAAGAAAAAGAGCAGAAAAGTTTGCTTTTCATTACTGCGGTCTGGGTTTGGGTTAGGTATAGCATTAATTAGTTGCATTTATAATTATGCCTATGGAAAGCCCTGACTTTGATAGTGGAACAAACGTGTGTGTGTGTGTGTGTGTGTGCGCGCATGTGTGTGTGTGTATGTGTGTACAAGTGCTTCTGTCTGCCTTAAAGTTGGACTGAAAAATCAAAAGGCTAGAAATAAAATCCCAGTGTCAGCAACTCCAACTGAGCTATTAGCCTTTCTCTGATGAATAATAGATGTGCTGTAATGCTGCTGTTTTGTCACTGCTTCCTGCGTATGACAGGCAGCGAGATGGCAAATGCAAAATGAAACAGTGGAACATACTCTGAGTATTCTCCACACCCTCACTTAGAAACACACAATACTGCAGTGTGGTGGAGTAATTTCAAGTAAGACAAAATGAAAGATTAATAAGTTCTGCTCTAGGTTGACTTCAGACCCAGCATTTCTGGGTCTGATCCACTTACACCAGTACAACACACACTAACACACCACCACCACATCAGTGTCACTGCAGTGTTGAGAATGATCCATCACCCAAATAGTACCTGATCTGTGCTGGCCCTTTAGAGGACAAACAGATGGACTACAGTCTGCAATTGTAGAACTACATCTAAATAGTAAGTGGAACTGAGAAAATGGACAATGATTGTAGAGAACAGGAGGTGGTTATTATGTTATGCCTGATTGGTGTGTGTGTGCTGCTTTTGGACCTCAAGACAAATCTTGCTAGTGCCATTATGGAACATCAATGATGTGAAAAGAACAATGATATGTTGGGCTTTTTCCCCAAAAAGCACAGGCTCAGCAGGGTGGATCATAGGGTGGCAATACAGAGGCATAATTTGCTCTCCAAAATTAGTCATTGTTGGAGAGCAGTAGCCAGGGGAAAGTAAAGAGTAAGTAAAAGTACAATATACTTTCATATTTAATGAAAATTTTGTGAAGCAGTCTTAAGGGGATTAGGGGAGTTTAATGAAATCTGCACAAATAAGGGCCATAAATATTTGGACATTGACAAACATATTACTTGCAATATTATTTTAGCTGTCTACCACAGTATATTGGAGTTGAAATTAAATAATAGTACAGACTTTCAGTTTTTTAAGGGAATGTACATTAGGTAAAATGTGTAGGAAGTACAGCACTTTTTACATATGTCTGGAAAACACAGACATCACCAGATCCTGGGTTTTTCCCTGGTGATATTCTGTCAGGCATTTAGTGTAGCTGTATTCGGTATTTGCTTGTTTTGGGGGCATTTTGCCTTCAGTTTTGCCTTCAGTAAGTGAAATGCATGCTCATTTGGATTCAGGTCAGGTGATTGACTTGACCACTGCAGAAGATTCCACTTCTTTGGCTTAAAATGACTTAATGATATGTTTTGGATCATTGTCTACATGCACTGTGAAGCATTGCTAATGGGTTTTGAAACATGTACCTGAGCAGGTAATATAGCCTTATCCAATTCGGAATTCAGCCTGCTGCTTTTTTCAGCAGTCACATCATCAGTAAATACAAGGGAACCAGTTCCACTGGCAGCTGTACACGCCTAAGCCATAAAATGAGGCGATATGCTTCAGATCATGAGCAGTTCATTCCCTTCTTCATATTCTTTTCTTCCCATGGTTCTGGTACAAGTTGATCTTTGTCTCATCTAATCTTCTTCTTTTGGAGGCTTACCAGTGGTTTGCATCTTGTGGTAAATCCACTGTATTGAGTCTGATTAAGTGTTCTCTTGTTTGTTGAGTGTGACACACATATCACTGCCTCCTGCAGGTGATCTAGCCAACATATATATATATATATACAATACAATAACATGACAATGACAGTGTATAAATATTTATCGACCTGACTGAAATTATATATAATATATATATATATATATATATATTCACTCTGCGGTCTAGCTCACCCCAAACCATCTCGATTGGGTTCAGGTCCAGTGACTGTGGAGGCCAGGTCATCTGCCGCAGCACTCCATCAC
>JAOVVG010000047.1:16928209-16956961 GCA_028566375.1 Leptodoras nelsoni | reverse complement strand
TTGTACATCAAGCAAGAATGGGAAAGAATTCCACCTACAAAGCTTCAACAATTGGTGTCCTCAGTTCCCAAACACTTGAGTGTTGCTAAAGTATTGAGTGTTGTTAAAAGTAAAGGTGATGTAACACAGTGGTAAACATGCCCCTGTCCAAACTGTTTTGGAACGTTTTGCAGGCATCAAATTCAAAATAAGCGAATAATGGCAAAAAAAACAATGGTTTCTGTTTGAACATTAAATATCTTGTCCTTGTAGTGTATTCAATTGAATATGGGATGAAAAGGATTTGCAAATCATTGTATTCTGTTTTACACAATGTCCCAATATCATTGGAGTTGTAATTTACAAACCTTAAATATATAATAAAGAATGTTCACACACTAAAACTGGAACTGTAAGCACAGGTAAAAGACAATACAGCACAATTCAACAGCACATAGCTTTACAGGTTGTACCTAGTGTAAGTGTGTTATAAACAATTCGAATTCATTTTAATTGCCAAGAGATCAGATTTTAGCCTGAGCACATGTCTCCTCCCATGCTGTGAGCAAAGCACTTAGCTCAAAGCCACAGAGTACATGAAACCCAGTGGACTGCTATCTTTCTCAATCAGCTCCACCAAAATGGCTGCTGAACTCTGACCATAGCCAAGCACTCCTGCAGTGAAAATACAGCTAATAACTCATGGATAGAGACAGTGCAGACACTGTGGATAAAGGCTATGAAAAAAAAAATATCATGCAAATGAACACATACCCCAGGGGTTGGAAGGAGGGATGCCAAAGCTATTGTTCTTTAAACTGCTGCAGGTCATTGCTTTATATTACATTCTATTTTGCAAAAGGTTTACAATAAAGACAAGTTGTTCCTTTGTTGTAATTGTTGTGGTTGTATTTCTCAATAGTCTTAAGCATACAGTGCCCTCAAAAATGATTTGTCCCCTTCCAATTTCTTTGTTTTTTGCCGCACTACATTATTTCCATTTGTCCCAAACTACATGGCTTTTTGCTTTGCCACCGTGGCAGCGGACGCGTGACTTCAGCGCGTCTGGCAACGCGCGGGAGAAGGGAGGGGGCGAGGAAGACGGTAAGGACTGGCACCTGTCCCCTTAATTAACCTGTGTCTGTGTTTTCCGGCAGGACATATAAGGAGGAGGAAGCGGCAGAGAAGAGAGAACGAGAGTCCTGCCTCTTATATGTCTGTATTTGAGAGAAAAATAAAAAGCACGTTCGGTCAAGCTCAGAGTTGGATCGTTTGTGTTACAGCCACCATCCATGGCTTTTACATGGCACACTACATGATTTCAAATCTTAATAGAAAATGTTAACAAGACAACCAGAACCTGAGATAACAAACCATTTTTAAATGAAACATTTTATGCAACTGTATAAATGCAATAACTATATAACCCCATGTAAAAATGTAACAGACCCCTTAAAATTACTGCTTGCACCACCTTTATCAGCAACAAATGCACCCAAATGTTTTCCAATAACTACAGCTCAGACTTTCATATAGCTGTGGAGGAATTTGGACCCGTGGTTCTTTGCAGAATTGCTTTCATACAACCAAATTAGATGGTTTTTCAGCATTTACTGCCCATGTATGGTTCTGCCACAGCAGCTCAGTGGGTTGCACATAAAGGCATTGACTTTGCCAAAATCTCCAAAATGTTTTTTGGGGTTTTTTTTTTTTTTTTTTTACTTTATTTCCATTCATAGTTGGACATAGCTTATGGATTTTTGAAAGCAGAATGGATGGTTCCATCATTTATGGCCCATTGCTCCACCCTTGAAGCAGCAAAGAACACCAGCACCCTCACACCACTACCCTACAAACACCATATTTGACTGTTGGTCAAATATGATGCTTTTATTATGGAATGCATTGATTTATTTTATATCCAGATTTAATGGGACCCATGTCATCCAAGTTTCACTTTTGACGCATTATTGCACAGAAAATGATCCCCAAAAGCTCATCAAGGTGTTTTTAGCAAATGTGAGGCAGGCTTTTATGTTTCTCTTGATTAGCAGTCATTTTTGTCTTACAGCTCTCCCATGAATATAATTTGTCTTTGTATCTTTCTAATGGTGGGATTATGAGTGCTGACTTTATCTAAGGCCAGCAAGGACTGCAATTCCTTAGTTGTTTATCTGGATTTTGTGACTTCCTGAATGTTGTCAGTGCCATCTTGAGGGAACTTCGGACCGCTGTTTTCTCCATTTGGATATCATGGCTCTCACTGGGTTTGCTGGAATCCAAGTCTTATAAATGTTTCTGACAAAAGTTCTAAATTGATATATTTTAATTAATTTTTATTTATTTTGATGTTTATAGATTCAGTAGATGTTTAGATTCTGATTTCCGAAAAGAACAGGACTAGCGGTTATCATGCCTGAGTGTCTCTAGTCTAGCATTTAAGAGGGAAACAACTTTTTCACACAGACACAATTATTACAAAACTGTGTTTGAGCTAAGGATGTGTTTTTGATTTTTTTTTATTTTGTTTGAAAATCAAAAACAATTAAGTTAGACAAATATGTAAAAATAGAAGAAATCAGGTAGGGGCAAAACATTTTCAAGCAACTGTAGTTCAAAATTAATATGAATATTCAAATACGAATGGTATTCCATATTTATTTATTTATTCAGTAAGTCACTATAGATCTATTTATTTAATTGTTATTTGCATATTTAGGCATGTGACTTTGGCAGTACAACAATTCCATCATATTATTATAATTGTTCAATGCCAAGACAATGTTACTTTTTTGCTGAATACAAAATAAGTCAGTTGATTTCATTTTAAGAAGATGGAAGAGGCACTGTCTAAATCTGTGTTATTCAAAGGACACAGGTCCAATTAAAATGATCAAAAGCTTTCACGATCCATTGAAAAGCCCTTTACCTTTATCAGTGACATGAATAAACCAAGCTATAATAGCAAGTCAATCCTAAAACAGATTTCCATTTTCCAAGACATTTTGTATTTGCTTTAGAATTATTGTTCGCATCTGAATAGCTTTAGATCACAGCTAAATTTCTATCAGCATGTGTTTTTATCAGTGCATGTAATTTTACAAAACAAATCCATCATTTCCCAGTGCATTGTCCATGTAAATATAAAACAAAATGAATTGAACAATAAAGCACAACAACATTTCTTCCTGATGTATAAACAGCTATAAAATAGCAAATAAGATTTCTAGTGATTCCAGAGAAACAGAAATAAACGGGGATGCTTTTAAACCTGCATGAAACCGTGTGGGGTTTAAAAGTCAAACAACTACTGGGACCAAAACCATTCTTTCCACTTCTTTGCGTGAAAGGCCCTAAAACTCAGGTATTCTCAGGTTTAGTTATTCTGTCTGATTCTATGGCCTTATCCATCCTTGTAAATCAGCGTTTTATTCTCAGCTATACATTTTAGTGAATAGAACAGATGATGTGTTAAATCACAGTCACTTGTTGCCTGCTACTTTGGACTCATTCCCCAACTTAACATATTATTCATTATAACATTTTGGGTATTCGGTATAATATTTCTAATTTTATTTATCTTATATCCATCTGTGGTCAGGCAGTTCCCCAATGGTCTAAACAGCTATGATACTTTATGAATGATAATTTGGATGAATGGTTTAATATATAAATATGATTAGATTTACATCTAAGGGATTTCTGTAAGAACCCAACATTCTCATGACACCGTCTTTTGTTATTAGGTCTGAAATTCACATGACAATAATATACATGAAGTAATTTGCAGGTATGTATTGTTGTCTTAATTTAAGGAAGAAAGATTGAATATGGGTTTATATTTGTTTACAAATAAAACAATGCTTTTATAAAGCAATTTGTGTAACAGCCTAGATGGGTACTCACTCACTCACAGCATATAGAGGATTAGGCTTGTCCTAATTCAAAGAGTTTTTCACTCCTACTGTCAGTAGCAGTTACAAATTTTGATACAACATAGTTGGATTTTAACTGATGCCATAGCACCCTCTATTGCAGGAGGCTACAGAATGATATGAGATCCATATGTTGGTTTGCTTAAAATTAGAATTTTGTTACAAGAATCCATGCCTCTACCTTGTATGGCTTGTACCGGGCATGTCTTACCATGTATTCTCACAAACTGTTATATGTAATGCAAAAAGAACAGAACAAAATGATACAGTAGAATGAGACGTATTAATGATTTATTTGGAGAAAAGTAGGTTAAAAAAAGAAAAGAAAAAGGCTCATGCTGTGTGGTCTTAAAGCCATCCTTGCACAAAATTCCCATGCAGTTAAGTTCACTTCAACTACTATTCAAGTAGTTTGGTATGTATAAACAGCAGCGCTTTTGGCACACTAATCTCCTGATTATTTCCTCTGGCTTTAGTGTGTATGCAGAGAGAATATTCTAAAACACAGCAGATGGGTTGTTTTCTGTTACACTCTGCTTCTCTCTGAGAGCTGCTGAATGGAACCATACTACAGCTCCAGTTAGGCAGCATATGTAGGCTCTGTAGGGAAAACTAAACAAGGCAATCAATAGAGCCCATGTGACAAGCTTCGATCTCTGAAATAGTTCCCAAACTCTTCTGACGTTGGAAATTAAGATTTACTGTATAGAGAACACAATACATGACTCGTAACAAAAAGAGAAATGTCAAATCAATAAATGGTGAAGGTTTTTTCATGATTTTGTGGCTTTTGAATAATGGAAGCTACCCACATAAGGTCACTAGCACAGACCCTCAGATGTTTTGTTGTGTGTGATGCACAGTCCCATTCTGCCAGGCTTTGAGAGATTATTTGGCTGCAGAGCTTTGTCATCTTCTCCCTTCAAATGCCTTTACACTGTTTACATGGTGTAAACTTATCCTTATTTTTCAGATTTGTGAGGGAGGAATTCAAAACACTGTCGCAAGGATTTGCAGATGTCAGAGATTAGCAAGAGAAGGTTCAATACTCGTTTGATCAGGTACAAGCCGATTTACAGAAATATTATGGATGCATATGGATGCAAAAGCCAACATGACAGTTCCAAAGCTAAGGAAATATTTAAAATAGACCCATAAGCCAAGAAAGACAAAATATGATACTCTATTAGGATGAAACATTATTTGGCAGTGAAAGGCCCCTAAAAAGCTTGATGAATTTTTTAATAATTTTTCATTTCAACAGTACAACATACCAGAACCCAAATGTCAATGTCAATATCAAATTTATTTATAAAGCGTGTTTAAAAGCAACAGCTGTTGACCAAATTGCTATACAATCATTATAACAACAACCAATTACACAAACAGACAAAGACCAGTTTAGTCTATGCTTCAGTCTAGATTTAGGTACATTGAACAGAAGCTGATCTGCAGATCTATGTGACTTCGATGGAATGTAAGGCTGTAATAGGCCAGAAAGATCATTTGGAGTGCGCCTTTTAAGCAAACAAAAGATTCAGGAAGCCAATGTAAAGAAGCAAGAGAACTATGCTCACACAAATGCATATGTTATTATTATTTTTATTTTTTTTTTAAACTGACCTTGAAACAAGTATCCAGGGGTCTTTACATTTGCTGTCCATGAAAATGCACTTTCTCTGAATATCTCCTAAAGAGGACAAGGCTAACATGAACTTTTCAGGAGCAGTGTTCCTGCAGTATATTTACTGTTGAAGGACAAATTACTATTGTTGGACTAAGTTGATTCAGGTAGGTGTTGTATTTGTTATTACGCTCACTGTGATTATGATGAATAATTAATTTGACAGAATGGAAGAGCTTAGCTTTTGGAGACTGAAATTGCTCATTTTTACTTATGTGTGGGGATGGCACGAAAGTACAATTCCTGGCTTTCCTGACCTTATCGTTTTGCATACACAGTACAGCTCCACTAAAACTCCACTGAAATGCCAGCATCATTTTATTCTTCATGCTGAAAAAAAATGCCATACACTTTATTTGCTGTCCACATTTAACATTCTTATTTCTGGTTATGAAGGTCAGACTGCAATGTCCTCTGATCATAGACAATAGAGCCCCGAGACTGTAGACTGTCAAATTTAAACAAAGACAGCTTTGCCAATAGGACAGTTCATTAATGTCATTAACTTAGGCCTGCATCACCACAGGCTGAAAAATTATGCTACACTGATCGGAAGTAATTATTATTGATTTGAATTAATCTAGTGGAACAAGTCCAGCCAACAACAACATCATAGATGCTGATGAAGATTGAATGTTTCAATATGCTATTAAAGAACTAGAAAAATGACTTCATATAGTTGGTTAATTCTGATATATAATTTTTTATGTGATAGCTGTTATTGAGTAACTGCTGAATTGAATAACAGAGTTATTGCTGTAAGGGAATAGTAAATGTATTTTACTGAAAAGACACTAGCTATATGCACATAGAATTTAGAACATTTATCTGTTAATAAAATACAATAAGACCCGTTCTGTAACTTATTTCTGCAGCATTCTACACAGTCTAGGGAAAATTCAGCAAGTTAGAAAATATATTTAATTTTTTTTAGATCTCCATCTCTGGCCTAAATAAATATTAAATAAAGTAAAAAAAAATAAAAATAAAATAAAAATAAAAAAGATAGAATGTTTTAAGGAAGCAAGCTATTCAAAAGCTATAAAAACACATCTCGAATATGCATTTGGGTGCTTCAGATCACTTGATTCAATCAATTCAAATGGTTAATTACTGATGAAAAGTAAAACCCAGTCTCAGATCAGATCTAGAACACCATTTCATTTCACTGTCAGTGCATGTGGGTAGATATTACATTTAGAATTGTAACTGACGAACAGGGCAGATGTTGACACAGACAGTGAGTCAGTTCACTAGGAGGAGCAGCTCACCATAATAAAACTGCAGACAGAGCAACATAATAGATCAAATTATCATACCAGCAGATCTGTCTCAGAAGCTTTTATACCTCTTCGGTTACAAAATCTGTCCACCTTATTTTAGAGGATTTCAATGTGCTAATTACTCTAATTATGTAGTAATTATATTAAAATACTGGAGTTTCATTTTTATTAAGAAAAGCAGTACATATAATTTAGCTCCTTTTTTCAACTAAGAAATGCTTAATGTATTCTATCAAATAATTTCATCATTTTCATGGAAATTTTTAAAAGCTGTCCAGGCAATTATGATTCCCATTGCAGTGTTAATGCTTCTGAACCATTCTTTAGACTGACGGACTGAAAATAAGCTTATAATTGAATGCCACAGTGGAATATTTCAAGTGAGAGGAGATAACCTTAATGTCTATGCTCAGCTTTCAATTATTCACAAGTAAAAATGTGACTGGGATCAATTATTAATGAGCACAAATAGCATTTTAGAATTTTAGTAGATATTAAAATGTATTACAATAAAACAGTAATGGGCAGTTAATGCTTTGCAGGAGCAATTTATACTTACAATACTTTTCTGTCAAGGTCTCTTTTTCAATTTTGATGTACACGGTGTGCGCGAACTGGTTTAGTGTACTTCATTTGGACCGTGCATTGAATCATAAAATAAAATAAAATATAGCTCTTATTAAAATTAGATCTGGTTCTGTCAATCCAATAGGCTTACAGGAATAATGGTTCCATTCCCAGCCTAGATGGCCGGGGTCTTTTCTATGTGGAGTTTGTTTGTTGTCCCTGTGTTTGTATGTGTGTCCATCCGTGATGGTATGGTGACCTGTCCAGCATCCATGACCCATGAGGGTAAGTGGCATAGTAAATAAATGAATATGTGTCAGCCCTAGTATTAATATTCAGATAAACTGATTTAAAAGAAAGAAATAAAATTGCCTTTTATAGGTATTATAGTCACAAAGTCCCTTTGTGGGAGCTGGATCCGCATTACTATTATAACACCTTCCTGAGAAGGCTTTCCACTAGATTTTTAGATGTTGCTCTGTGGATTTCTGCCTATTCAACCAAGAATAACAGTGAGGTTGATCACTGATATCCAGCAAGGATACCTACAGTCACTGACAAAAGTGAGTACACCCCTCACATTTCTGCAAATATTTTATTATATATTTTCATGGGACAACACTATAGAAATGAAACTTGTATATAACTTAAAGTAGTCAGTGTACAGCTTCTATAGCAGTATAGATTTACGGTCGGAAAATAACTCAACACAGCCATGAATGTCTAAATAGCTGGCAACACAAGTGAGTGCACCTCACAGTAAACATGTCCAAATTGTGCCCAGTTGTGGCGTTGTCCCTCCCTGGTGTCATATGACTCATTACAGTTACAAGGGTCCAGGTGTGAATGGGGAGCAGAGCTGTTAAATTTGGTGTTTTGGATAAGATTCTCTCATTCTGGCCACTGGACGTTCAACATGGCACCTCATGCCACAGAACTCTCTGAGGATGTGAGAAATAGAATTGTTGATCTCCACAAATATGGCCTTGGCTATAAGAAGATTGCTAACACCCTGAAACTGAGCTGAAGAAGTGGGCGGTCAGTCTGTCAGTGCTCAGACCATATGCCTCACACTGCATCAACTTGGCCTGCATGGCTGTTGTCCCAGAAGGAAGCCTCTTCTGAATCCAATGCACAAGAAAGACCACAAACAGATTGCTGAAGATAAGCAGTCCAAGAGCATGGATTACTGGCACCATGCCCTGTGGTCTGACGAGACCAATATAAACTTGTTTGGCAGTACCCTGGTGAGGAGTACCAAAATAATTGTGTCTTGACAACAGTCAAAAATGGTGGGGGTAGCATCATGGTCTGGGGCTGGATGAGTGCTACCGGTACTGGGGAGCTGTGGTTCATTGAGGGAAATACAATTCCAACATGTACTGTGACATTCTGAAGCAGAGCATGATCCCCTCCCTTTTTGTTCTAGATAATAATGGTGGTAACACAAAATATTGAAACTATGGGCACAATTTGGACACTGAGGTGTACTCACTTGCGTTGCCAGCTATTTGGACATTAATCGCTTTGTGTTGAGTTATTTTCAGAAGATAGTAAATCTCTACTGCTATACAAGCTGTACACTGACTACTCATAAGTTATATGCAAGTTTAATTTCTATAGTGTTGTCCCATAAAAATATATAACAAAATATTAGCAGAAATGTGAGGGGTGTACTCACTTTTTGTAGCATGAAGGTTGTGTCTATGGAAAAATACCACTTTACGAGTTCATGCCTCTGAACATATGTATACTACAATATAAAGTGTCAATACAATACCAGCGATTATAAATCTGCTGACCTAAATGCTTCCTCAGATATCTAATCTAACATTGTCCAATTAGAAATCATGAGACAGCAGCACAGAGCATAAAATGTGAAAAAGAGTAGCACAAAGTTTAACTGACATTGTGTCATGGTTGCTGGTGCCAGATGGGCTGGTTTGCTGGTGAACTGCTGATCTCTTGGGACTTTCACTCAAAACAGTCTCTAGAGTTTGCACAAAAGAGAAAAGCTTCTCTGAAGAGAAATCTGTGGCTATACTGGGCACAGATTCACATACACTGGACAGTTTTAGACATTTGTTCAAACCTGTTATGATGGAATATGCATAAGAGGGTCAGAATTTTGCACTGACAACATGAATTCATGGACCCAACCTGCCTTTTGTTAACATTTTAAGCCACTGCTAGTGGTTTAATGGTTTGGGATATGTCTTTGGCTCACATGGGCTCCTTAATACCAATCTGGTTGAATGTCACAGCCTATATAAGGATCCTATGTAATCATGTCCTATCTGAATCCAATACTGTACCTTTGGAATGTGGTAGAACAGGAGATTTGCAGTATGAGCGTACAACTACATTAATGATTCATGATTGATCATAATTATGTGATCATGTCAACATGGATCAGAATCTCAAAGCAATGTTTCCAATAACATGGAGAAAAACTGAATCTATGAACAAAGTGTACTACCCAGTGTAAGTATGGTCTTGTTAAAAGTAAGTTGCCATCATTATAATTGTTATATAATAATAATAATAATAATAATAATAATAATAATAATAAGTGTATGACTGTGCCCTGTTTGAATGTTCCACTGTACCTGTTCCATTTTTACACCCACTCTCACATTCAATCAACCATCTAACTTATTTGTGCTTTAATTTACCTATTCTTGAAACTAGACCAGCACAATGCTTACCGAGCTGTTTCTTTTTCAAACAGTGCCTTCAGTGCTGGAATACCCAGCCCTTTTTGTTTGTTTGTTTTAAATAATATAGTATTTTTTCTTCTCGTTTTGGAGTCACTTTGTTGGAAAAAACAGACTTTCTTTAGACAGCTATGCAACACATTCTTTCTGTGGGTGTGCTTTTCTTTGAACAATGAAGCTATTAACGTGGATGCAAAAGGATTTCCTGAAACACATTTTAGAAACTTGAATGTAGTCACTTTATGGCATGAAAACTGCATTACCGGGAGGATGGAGACAATAGAAACAAATGGATATCTGTGCAGAGTGTTCTGCTACACATACATCATACTTCTACATCTTAACATCAGTCATACTGCTACTGCAGAGGCTACAGACCACACTAACTAACAACATAGAAAATATAATAATAGTTGTTATTGCTGTCAATGGTAATGGTCCATCAAATAAAACATGTGTTGTACTGGTGTGAGTGGATCAGACACAGCAGTGCTGCTGGAGTTTTTAAACACCTCAGTGTTACTGCTGGACTTAACAGATTCCTCCAACCAAAAATGTCCAGTCGCCAGCATCCTGTAGGCAGCATCCTGTTAGCACTTATGAAGGATTGGAGGATGACTAACAAACTGTGCAACAGATGAGCTACTGTCTCTGACTTTACATCTACAGGGCGGAGCAATATGCTGGATGTGAACGCTGTGTTTAAAAACTCCAGCAGCACTGTTGTATCTGATCCACACACACCAGCACAACACACACTAAGACATCACCACATCAGTGTCACTGCAGTGCTGAGAATGATCCACCACCCAAATAGTACCTGATCTGTGGTGAACCTGTGGGGGTCCTGACCATTAGAGAACAGAGTAAAGGGAACTAACAAAGTATGTGCATCTGGATTTGTATTTTTCTTTATGCTTTAAATGGGATTATAAAAGAAGATGGAGCATGGGGCTATGGGATTTTTTATCATGTTTATACTGTTGAACAGGATCCAAGTAATTAACCAAATAAATCCTGTAGTCAGTTTACACTGCTGGCAATTTCAACAGCACCTATTGATCTTTGGTCCCTGCCTGGCTCAGCATCACAGAAATTGAGAAATCATGTGTTTACATCCCTTTAGAATAAAGACTCAATAGAGTATCATGTCATTGGCTGGGGTGCTCATAATGGCATGTTTTCAAACAGGATGAGAAAACCAAATAGTTTTCACATTGTAATCATAACCTTCATGGTGGCAGAGGATTTACACTGCACATTAACCATTGCTGAGGAATCCTCACCAGCTGTTCCGTTTGCACTACTATCATTCCTTATATCAGCTTCATACTGTTAATTCACTCTCAATCAATTTAAAGGTCCAATATCATGGACAGTGATACATGGCAAGCAGGTCCCCTCAGCATAAAGGAATAATTAAGAAAAAGCAAGCTCCCAGAAAGAAATCTCTAGGCATTTTCAACTTTCGGTAGTCATTTTTATTTCCCATTATTTGCCCTGTGCTGGAATGCAATCCCAGTGGTCAGGCATACCAGTATATGCATCTATTCAGTTCTCCCTCTAATAACATACAGAGAAGGATGGGTGAATATAGGTAGGTGAGAAGTAGCAGAATAAGAAAGTTTAAAGTTAAGTTTGTTACGAATCACGTTACGGACCCAAGTGTGGCGCGTCGACCTTGCGAGGCCGACACGATCAACCAGAAACACGAGAACCGAGGTTGGAGTACAATAGGAGAGATGAAGGCCGTCACAGACCTCCTCCTATGTGGTCACTGATAACTCGCCCGTATTCTCCTTAGACTATATTATTTTCATTTATTTTCCCCTTCTCCCCTCTTACCCTCCTTGTTTTATCTATTCCACTTTTTCTTTTTCTCCTTCACCTTTTCATTCTTCTTAATGAATTTTCTTTTACCTTCCTTACCAACCGCGGGGTACGAACCCGCAATCACCCTACGTGTTAACCCACGGCGCGATCTGGGCGTGGCGTCACAGACTAGCGGCAGAGCCGAAGAGCGGTGCAAACCTGCGGCGCGCACGTACCGCTTTATTCAGAAATAATGTCTTGAGGTGCTTGTGACAATAACGCTTCTTTGTAAGCCGCCCAGTCAGGCAAAGTAATCCCAACGGATCGGTTGTAAAGGGTAAACGGGAAAGTTCGGACGTAACTCTTATGGCGAAACCAAACCCGGAAGTGCCGGGATCACACTGCCGTTTAGGAGAAGAGAGGGCAAACAAAAGAGTCGCGAGAGCGCGACCTCAAACATAGGAGAATTTTACACAGAAGGTGGGGACAAAATAAACAGAGAAAACGGAAGTAATAAACTTAAAGGCTTCCTATGGACGCACACACCGAGAACAAATTCCCAGCCCGAAATCTTTCCCTTATATTATAGAGCCAGGAACAAGACAACAAAGACGCGCTTCTCCAATATCGGCGGAGAAAAGCGCCAAGATAAAGCGCTCTCCCCTTAGCAGAGGAGAGCAGGAAACTGGAGAGAGTAACGTTCTTCCCGAAGAGTCAGAGAGAACCGAGATTAGAGGTCACACCAAGAGCAAAGAAAAGCTGTCCCTCAACAAATTACCTCACGTCCAAAGGACGCTACCAGAACCAGATTCCCTAACGAGTGCTAGAGCGCACGAAAAAGGCGAGAGCATGACGGTGAAACCGGCCCAAGCTCCTACTTAAATAGGGCTCAGGCCAGGTGAACGTCGTCACCTCTGATTCTAGTGGTTGAACCATGACTACTATTCGGGCGACGCCTAGCGGCTTGGCTTCCCCCGGCGGCGGCTGCCGGGATGAGCCGGCCCCTAACAAAGTTGAGATTTTAAGGTTTTCATACTGAAAAAAGGTACTACAGTATATAGGTTTTAATACATTTTGAGATTTCTTAATCATTTCTTGTTGGAGGGGATACTGAATTACAATTTAACAGTTGGTAGAATACAGTTTCATCAAAACATTCAATAAAAATCAGCCAAAGCACAGGAGTTCAGCCAGATATGGGGAAAGGTTTTATTTGACTATATGTTTCTGTCACTAGGGGTCATTTAATTTAGAATGGAAGAATGGAAGTGTTTCAGTGATTCAGCTATACCAACACTCACTACAGCTATGAGATATTTGCAATCGCTAGTTTCATCACAGACTCTAGTGCTGTTTTGGGTGTGCCTGATACAGTATGTCTTAGCAAATTTCATAAATGGTAAACTTTTATTGATTTTTTCTTGACATTTATTGATATTTACTTTTCCAGATCCATTATTGTGTAATTGTCTTACTTGTTATCAGTCAAATAAATGTATCACTAAACACAGATATATTTCAGTTATATTCAGTATATGAACTTATGGGCAAGCTATGACTTCAGTGAACTTCAGTGAATTTTACAGTACTACAAATTAACCAGTGGACTGGAGCTAATTGTTGTATAATAAAATAAAAATTTGAATATGCATAGGATCCCAGTCCACTGCATTGTATGTATTATCCATAAAATGAATCAATCAATCAATAAATAAATCAATCAATGGATTTTTAAAACAGGTATACATAAAAACATTCATGACTTTCCTTCTCTTTTAGCCTTTTGAGTAGCCCAAACTCTCATCTCTCTGTCCACTTGAATTCCATAAGAATTTATTTTATTGCTATTCCATAAGTGTCTAACTCAGGAGATAAGGGGGTGGGTCTTTCCATTAACCTGTTAATCTGCTCTTTCTGGGTTGGTCTGCTAGCTGCTCTAAGTCTTTTGGAAAAGGTTCAGTCATGCATCTTGTGTGTCAATTTAGACTTTCTAGTCTGAACCCAGTAGTTTTTTGGCTGCTCTAAAAAAAATGTCATAAAATGGGAAGAACAGGAAGAATGTGCAAAAGATTGACCGTTTATGTAAAGGAAGCCAACCATATTATGGTGTGTATGAGTGTGAAAAAGGCACAGTGTTATGACACAGTACTAATATCCATGGTGTTAGTGTGCAATCCTACAGGCACCTGTGGCTTAACTAAAGCTTGGAGTGGACTGATAACACTGATGCATTATGGAGAAAATTCCAGACTCTCCTCTTTCTAATTTCTTTCAGTATGTGTGAAAGGAAATTATAGTACTATTATATGTACTATTATAGTAATGTGTTGCCATGCATGTCTGTAGCTCCTGTAACGTAACTCCCATGAACCTCATCACATGTTCCTATCTCTGTTCACACTTACCTGATTATTGTCACACATCTGTTTCCAGTCAGACATCTCCCTTCAAATAATCCAGACTAACAAACACACTCTTTCTTGCATCTTGTATGATTTCAGGCCTTTGTTCATCTGTTTTGATTAGTGTTTTGACCATAGCCTTCTTCATGTTAGCTGATTTACTCCTGTCTAGTTTCCCTACCTCATGGTGCTGAGCATTGTCTAGCCCTTTTGTTTTTCTACAATAGTGCAGAATTTTTTTTTAAATTCCTGTATTTGCAAGAGCAAGAGCAAAATAGTAAGCAGAAAATAAGTACAAAGTTTTTCCCCAAAAAGGTAAACATAAACAAAAAACTAGATTATTGCAAATAAAAATGCACGGATATACTGTCTATTGTATTCAATTTTTCAATAATTAATATTAAATAGTGCACTTGGGAAAAATCACCTTTATACATAATTACAGACTGAAACAGTGGATAGGTGTTTATATTAGCTCACTAGGTTAATAACAATGATATCACACCTTTGCATTGTGAATGCAGATTCGTGTTAGTAATAAACAGCATTTGAATTGTTCTGTGTTGCACTTTGGTCTTAGACTCATTGCCAGTATTTCTACCCAGAGATCAGATTTGTTTCTACACAGCAATATGTTCTGGCTAGTACTATTTACAGTTGACATAGACAGCAAGCACATGACCTCTGAGCCTGCTCCTGTCCACCGCACTACATGATATCCATTCAGTGCCATGTTAATAGTCTAGCATGTCTGAGCAGAGTCGTGTTTCTGTAAGGATCGTTAAAATGCTTCCCTGTATTCCAGCTGACTTTACATGTGCAGTGGGATCATCCAACTCATCCAAGAGCCTCTGCACAACAACTGTCAGAACAAAAGGTTTAAAGGTACTCTTCGTTATGATGTATAATTTTTCCTCAGCTTTTGTTACTTTTTTGGAGAAAGTCTTTGTTATTAGTCTGTTGTCTTGTTGTGGTATACCTAAATTACAATTTTTACAGCTAGTAGTAAATGTTCTTATCCGGTGCGACCTTACATATTTAGTTCCTGTGTGTGTCAATTCACATAATCACATAAGTGCAATTCTAAAAGGATTTGTAATTAATATTTTGTAAAAAATTACAAAATATGAACAACAGATGCTATTTTATACTGCTGCAAGCATAATTTACTGATTAACAATAGTGTGTTGCTATTTTGGTTAAGGGCAAGCCCATTTTTTAATGCTGGCTTACTGCTGCTATTTTGTGGTCAAAAATTAATGAGTGGTGCAGTGCAAAAGGAAATGCAA
Source organism: Leptodoras nelsoni (assembly GCA_028566375.1). Lineage (NCBI taxonomy): Eukaryota > Metazoa > Chordata > Actinopteri > Siluriformes > Doradidae > Leptodoras > Leptodoras nelsoni. Next base: position 16,941,293 of record JAOVVG010000047.1, on the reverse strand, counting down.
CATAAAAAATTGCCAACCTATTTTGGTTAAATAATGTGAGACTCCCTCTTAGTGAACAAGCAGGGACAAATATGTCTTCAGATGAAGCCTGGTCCCATTGTCTACAATTAGTTTAATTGATTCTAACTCTATATATCATCCTAAATAGTTGCCAAAAGTAAATACAGTCCTATTCACTTTCAGTAACTACTTATCCTGGTCAGGGTCATGGTGGATCCATGGTTACTAAAAGACAAATCACACACAACTCTTGTGTAAGGCATATTTGTTTGCATATATGCTTATATTGTAACTGCAGTTTAACCATAATAACTATAATAATTCATTTTTACATGTGTAAGTGTACAACCCAAATTCCAATGAAGTTGGGACGTTGTGTAAAACATAAATAAAAACAGAACACAATGATTTGCAAATCCTTTTCATCCCACATTCAATTGAATACACTACAAAGACAAGATATTTAATGTTCAAACTGATTAACCTTTTGAATTTGATGCCTGCAACACATTCCAAAACAGTTGGGTCATGGGCAACAAAAGACTGGGAAAGTTGAGGAATGCTCAAAAAACACCTTGGAACATTCTACGGGTGAACAGGTTCATTGGAAACAGGTGAGTGTCATGATTGGGTATAAAGGGAGCATCCCCGAAAGGCTCAGTTTTTCACAAGCAAGGATGGGGCACAGTTCACCACTTTGTGAACAACTGCGTGAGCAAATATTCCTAAAAACAGTTTAAGAACAACATTCCCCAATGTGCAATTGTAAGAAATGTAGGGATTTTATAATCTACAGTCCATAATATCATCAAACGATTCAGAGAATCTGGAGAAATCTCTGTAAGTAAGATTCAATGCCCGTGACCTTCGATCCTTCAGGCGGCACTTCATTAAAAACCGACATCATTATGTAATGGATATTACTACATATCTCCAGCTCAGGAACACTTCAGAAAACCACTGTCAGTGAACACAGTTCATCTTCTTAGTTCACAGTCTTAGTGCCCATAGCATGGGTAACTTGCACATCTGTGAAGGAGCCATTAATGCTGAAAGTTTTTGGAGCAACATATGCTGCCATCCAAGCAATGTATTTTTTAGGGACATCCCTGCTTATTTCAGCAAGACAATGCCAAGCCGCATTCTGCACGTTACAAAAGGGTGGCTTCATAGTAAAAGAGTGTGGGTACTAGACTGTCCTGCCTGCCGTGTACATCAAGCAAGAATGGAAAAGAATTCCACCTACAAAGCTTCAACAATTAGTGTCCTCATTTCCCAAATGCTTATTGAGTGTTGTTAAATGGAAAGGTGATGTAACACAGTGGTAAACATGCCCCTGTCCCAACTGTAAACAATTAAGTTTATCGGTTTGAACATTAAGTATCTTGTCTTTGTAGTGTATTCAATTGAATATTCGTAGAAAAGGATTTGCAAATCATTGTATTCTGTTTTTATTTATGTTTTACACAACGTCCCAACTTCAATGGAATTGGGGTTGTAAATACCCAAACCCACTATAAGCCTGAATCACCAGTGGTATGCTAAAATAAATTTATTTACATAATAATCAGCAGTATCTGTGCTGGAAAAGAATTAGAAGTTTTTGACTTCAGAGGTCAGATTACCTCCTTTGCCTTCATTACCTTCTTTTCATGCTTATATATGCTGATGATTGTCACAATGGCGAGGCAAAGATGGATACAAGTGCATTCTGATTAAAACACATCAGAATTGGTAGGTGCAGGCAAAGTCAAAGGCAAGCAGAACATCAGGTGATTGGCAAACAAGGTAACAAAGCCAAAAGAGCAAAGCTATAAATCATAATATGGGTCAAAATCAGAAACACAATACAGAATAATCAGTCTTGCTATGTCAGGTAAATGAGACACTGAGCATTATTTCGCAAAGGAATAATGTTAGGAGTTTGCTCATATAGAGTTTTGAGATCTAGCCCTGTCATCCTGATTGTACTGGTAGAAACTCCTGATATGCTGGCCAATTTCTTAATGGGCCCACTTTGCTTGCCTATTGACATGTGGTTTTAACCTGGCATTATGATGATGGAAATGCCCAAATTTTCCATAAACCTGGCCTAGACTGTTGACAAACTGGGGGCCTCAATTACTCACTGTGTCTTCTGGCAGGCCAAAATAACAAAACACTTAATTAAACAGTAACTCTGCCCTGAGACATTCTACACATGGGCAGACAAAATCCTTAATATTTGTATGTTTGCAGGAAGGGCTTTTTCCTTGAATGCCTCCATAGTGAGATGGAGTTTAGAAGGGCAGGGTTTGGCTCTCCACATGACTAGTTGTATGTGGCTTCAATAAAAAGGGAGCGTTTTACCTGTGCGGTTGTCTTTCCTCTCTGTTTATTTCCTTGTGCCTTCATAAGCCACTGCGATGTGATTCAGGGTTGTGAATATATAGCTTTGTTCCTGCCCAAGTAAAGCAGTTGAGGTAATTTATGCAACGTGTTCCTGAGAAGGTAGGACAGTCAAAGGAATTTGAGTAATGTTGTACCCAGAATATAGTGTCTAATAAATGACCAGCTCCATAGGTAATTGTAGGCTATTGTATACCTATGTTCATGACTGCCCCTACAAGACCTTGACTGCCCCCTAATGTACAACATGTTTTAGCTATGGTAAAATAGGGTGACCTTTATGGCACCTGAGGTAATTTTCTTTGTATTTTAGCGCTTTGGTGATCTGTTAGTAACTGCCTATTGTGTCCCTTTTTTTTTTTTTTTAGAAATTCTCTTGTTGGCTGCTGTTTTGCCTCTTATCTGTTTTGCCTCCCATCATTTGTCCACCACAAGTGTGGTGGATAGTGTTGGCAGGAGTAAAGGGGGGTCCCAGTACCTATACATTGTGTATGCTTGCTTGTTATGCTGTGAATGCCTGAACACTTTTCTTCACCTTGTTTTGCAGTGTGAGTGACCTGCACAGGAGTCTTTTTTTGGTGGTGGTCAAAATCCCTTTTGGATTTTCCCTCCTGCAGTCAGATCTGCTCACTCAACCCTTATTGTGGCTTTTGTTGGTGCCATCTTGTGATGTTATGTATTTTCTTATTGAGCCCCATTTTTTAAACTGCTATTTTATAATGGATCTAATAAATTGATGTTTAATGGTTATTTCTTTTTTTTCCTTATTGTGTGTTATTGAGATTTAATTAAAGCTTAATATTCTTTTTGGAAATTCACGTCTCTGCTATTAATTACTGTGCACCAAGGGGAGCCCCATTTCATTGTAAGACCAGTAATCAGAACAGTGATAAAGCATATATTTGGGTGAAAGGCCCAAGGTGGTGTAGTCAAGGGTAAAGTTTAGTAACTTTAAACCACTGCTGCTGGCTGGGGGTTACAGTTGTATCATAGGCCACCAGTATTTACCTCCTAGCAGTTGGAAGGTGTGGAGGGTGCATGTATGGCCTGACACTGGGGAGTAATGAGCCCTGGTATTGAGTTTTTTTTCTCAACCATATTGCTTTGGGGACATAGGTCTTGTCCTCTAGACATGCATTTTGCAGGGTTTCCCAGTATCAAGTATTTTGAGTTTCCCAGTAACGAGGGGGCAGTGTAGCTCAGTGGTTAAGATGTTGGACTACTGACCAGAATGTTGTGAGTTCAAATCCCTCCACAGTAAAGCTACCATTGCTAGGCTATTGAGCAACACTCTTAACCATCAACTGCTCAGCTTTGAAAATGAGATAAATCTAAGTTGCTCTGGATAAGGGTGTCTGCCAAATGCAATAAATTTAAATGTAAATTCCAACTTGCTTTCCAACTGTGCATTCACATAGCCCAGTTTCCTCTGCAGGCACAGGTGATTCTTTTAGCATAGATTCATGGCAGGGAGTTGGCCTTTGAATCCTTCAAGCCAGGATGAGAGGAGAGTGTAAAATTAAAGAAATGCTTCCACTGCCTTCCTTTATGATGCATCCACTCTTCCAACGCCAGCTTCACAGCGAGTGGTTGTCAGTTGCTGATGTCAAAATTTTATTCTGCAGGCCTCAGTGTTTGTAAGACAAATGTGTTGGAGAAAAGCTTAGGCTTGTTACCAAAACATTGAGCTAGGACAGCGCCAACCTCAGTGTCTGAAGCATCAACCTCAATGATAAACTGTTTGTCTGGATCAGGGTGCTGTAAGACGGGGGTTGAAGTGAATGGTGCTGTAGGAGGCAGAGACATTCCAATGGCTTCCCCTTGATAGCTTGAAGATGAAGAGGTTGAGGTGGCTTTTGAAGCGGGATGTGAAGCTCTTCAGCCGATCTCACATCTAGGAAGTTTCCCACTATGTCTGAATTGATGAGCACTAGGGATATTCTGATACTCAAGCTGTGTCTGAATATCAGAATATCAGCCTCATGGGCATAGGACATGCTTGAGAGGAGAGGAGAGGAGAGGAGAGGAGAGGAGAGGAGAGGAGAGGAGAGGAGAGGGACATGCATGGTGTTTGTCTGGGCCTGGTTCCCGATATCATTTTTTTTTTTAACCCAAACGTAAATGTCAATAAATTTACAGATTTTTTTTTAAAACAAATGTGACAGGGTGCATTCTGCAAAGAAAATTATTTGCAACCAATTAAAGAAGCATTTGCTTGTAATGTGATCATGAGTGTTCAGTTTCACAGATAAAACTCAGAATGAGAATTTGACATTTATCACATTGTAATGCTGTATTGTGCTATATTGCTATGATATTTGTATATTGTTTAGTAAGGCATTGATTAGTAAGGCAAAGCAGTTTTCTTCTCTCACACATTGTTACATGTTAACACAATTAACACTTGTAACTGTTCTCATTAATTTTTTTAAAGGTGAGGTGAACATAAGGGTTGTTATGTTGTGAATTTTTTTTTATTAAAAAAGTGAAATTAGAAAAGTGAATCAGTGTAGAAAGGAAACGAAAAAAAACAGCCTGACCTGAAAAAAGGTCGGACCCTCATGCCCAAATTTACTTAGCAAGGAACAATTTTAGTTTTAGTTTTTAGCTTATTCACAGCAAGCTGTAGAGGAATCAAGTTATTAATATAATTTTACCCTTGACTACGCTACCTTGGGACTTTCACCCAAAGATATGCTCTACCACATGTATGATTACTGGTGTGACAATAAAACGGCTCCCCTTAGTTCTTAGTAATTAAGTGCACAGATATGATTTTTCAAAGCAGCACAACATTTATTTTATTTAAAGAAAATTCTAAAATAACAGTTTTGCTTCAATTTATTACAACCATTATAAAAACAATACAAATTAGACAATTGAATAATGCCCACACTTTAGTCTCCACACACAAAAGAAACACACTGAGGAAGGAATGGGAGCCATTGGAGAAGAAGGAGACGAGGTTTTACACAAGGTTAACTGTCACCACAGGTGTTCGTGAAAATCACTCATACTGCAAGACAAGACGAGACAAGTGCATTCAGTGACAAATTCCCAGCACAGCAAACAAACCCCCCCCCGTTTGACTACAAACCCCACAACCTACCTGTCGCTATGGATATTTTACCAATATGATTAATAATAATACTATGTACATTTAATCAATTCAATTTAATTTATATAGCGCTTTTGACAATGGACATTGACAATGGACACCCAAAGCAGCCTTCCAAAGACATAACATCCAGACATAACTTTTAATACACTTTTATTCATAAGCAGCAAGCTGGCAAACAACTGTGCCAAGGAAAAACTCCCTGAGATAACAAGAGGAAGAAAGAGGCACCAGACTCAAAATAGAACCCATCCTCATGTTGGTTACACCAGATAAAAATAATCCCTTCTATATAACTCAGTGCTATATAGTAAAAAAAAAAAGTGCAATTGTGTAACCAGTACATTCTTTAAAGATGAACATGAAGTCTATTTGGTAGATGTTATCAACTGTCCATTGATGGAGACTTGACTGGTGAAGTGTAAAACTGTTCATGGCATTTACAGTCCTAGCCATCATAGGAATAGGAGTTTGTGGTTTCTAAGTCTATCTAGGCTGTCCATCATGGTGATCTTTGGGCTGTCCATGTGCGACCATTCTCAGCAGCAGCAGCAGCGAGTGATTTATAGATTGTAAACAAAATCATCTCAGTTCTCATAGCTCAGATGAATTTACTATTTGGCAATGCATTTGGAAAATTGCAAGTATCAATACAAGATCTATTTGATAATGAAGTCTTACATTTCAGTTGCTTTACTAGAACTAGATGTACAGTTCTTGAGATATGGAATTGTGTCAGCTGGAGGACCCCATGAATGAAATTTCATGAAATTTGAGTGATGCAGGATGTGCAATTTTATGATATTTGAGCATCAAGCCTTTTTTTGCCTAGAGAAGTGCTATATTTTTGTTTTAACCTTATTCACTAGGTGATGCTACTCCTCAAAGGAATTTTAATGAGCTGGCACCTCCTAGAGGCTAACTTGCCATAAAAAAACGAATAATTTTTTGGCTATTGCCCAAAAAGTGCTTTGAACCTACCCCATTTCAGGGCACACTAGCATAAAGGGCAACACACACTTATATTCTGTATCAGATATGTTTGGCTACAACCATAGCAAGTTTCAAGTCTAAATATATGATATCATTGAAGATAAATTGTTGAAGAAAGTGGTCATAATAATCTGAAAGAAACTGCATTTTAATGAGATGAAAGAAAAGCAATGCAAAGATTACTTGTTTGTTAACAGATGATTAATGCATTTTAATTAGAAGAGAGGTCAGATATGTATTTGAACATATCTGACCTTATAAGATTTTAATAATAATAATAATTAATAATTGTTGTTATTTTTATTTTTATTATTGTCATTGTTGTTGTTATTGTTATTATATAAAATATTTGATATTACTAATAAAGAAAAGTTGTTATATTAAAACATAAAACATATCTGACAACTCTTCTAATTAAAATGCATTAGTCATCTGTTAACAAATGAGTAATACTTCTGGTGAGACCTGCAGTATCAGTGTGTAACAAGTAACAAACAAAAATAGTCAGAAACTTCTTTTGACACTGTGGTAATTGATTGTTGTACACGCCTTCAGGACAAGTGAGAATTTCTGGATTTTGGATGTGTGTGTGCCTGTGTGTAGTGGATGTGCGACACTAATTTCATTGGACATTGGCATGTTGTCACAACACAGCTGTAATTACATGCTGTTTTGTCAGTTTTTGGAACATTTGAAGTTTGCTAAAGCAGATGAATGTAACAACTCAGTGAACCAAAGTGGAAAGCGGTTGTCAACCCTGTCAAAGTGCAGCAATGATCAGCTGTCTAATTTCTGCCCAAATGCTGAAAATAGACATTTCCTGGACTTTGCAGTAGAAAGTCAGGCAACATTTTTAAACAGAAGTTGCATTCATGGCAGCAGTTTCTGGATGCAAAATTCAAGAATTTGCTGTTAGAAATACTCACTGGTATGTATGTATGTATAAATAAATAAAAATATAAATACATATATAAATGCTATTGCAAGCTACTCATGGAGGAAAATGTCATAAAATCATAAAGCATTAAAGCATTGTTGCAGAAAAATCTAATATTTTGGTGTATGAAGTTTACTGTTGTAGTTGTAGTTAAAAAGGAAAATGCAAAAACAGGAAAAACATATTGTGCCAGTCTTTTCTCAGTGGACTGCAACCTCCCTCTCAGATAGCACACACTCATATTTAGCAAAACAGTGACAGCAGACTGAAAGCTTTCTGCATGCTATCTCTGAAGTGCTCCTTTCAGCCCTCTTACACAAATGTGCTGCCTTGTCTGCCTGAGTTTGTTAAACTCGTCAAAATGTCAAGCTTGTAGTGTATTGAAATTTACAATTCAAAATCACCTCAGAATTTAAATGAATGTTATCCACATACACAACAAAGTAAATTGAGAATAAACAGCTCTAGGTATAAGGTTAAGGGGGACTTGATCTGTTTTAATATGCAGCAATAAACATTCTTGAGAAAATAAGTGCAGGACAGAATACAATCAAATGTGAGGCTACTGTTTTTCCATTTAACTACTATTTACTTCTGTCTAGTTTCACACAGGAAAGTCAAATACTGTGTCTGTGGATTTGGATGATCATTTCCCTTTTACATATGAGGTAGAAATCATTAGAAAAGAATAACAGAAATCCACAGAAGGCATCTAAAATAACACCTGGAATTTATTCTCTGCCTCAAAAAATGACAAAATAGAAAGCAATAGACAGAAAATCTGCATTCATTTCTAACTACCGGTAACTCTATTCAGACCAAGATGTTTAGTTAAAAGTTTTGCTTTGCCTCTAATGCCATCTTTTTTTAAAAGAATCTCATAACCCTTTTATTGTTTCAGCACAGATATGCAATAATGCATTAATGCATTAATCTCAAGTTTAAACTTGCGGGGTTAGCAGTACTATTTTGAGGAAGAAGAAATTAGGCCCAATGAATGTGAGAAACATTATTTTAATAGATATTGCTCAAGTTCATATATCATTTAAGGAATTTTTAGTAATTATGTTGTGGAAACACAGTGGTAAAGTTTCTCACTCGGGTGTTTGCTCGATCCTACCTCAGGCCTTATTGGGCAGAAGGCAGGGAAACAAAACACCATGTACAGGTCACAGAACAGACACACACACACACACACACACACACACACCCTAAGCCTAACCTCAGTAATGAAAAGGCAACTTTTGGGGTCTTTTATTGTATTATTTTTTGTTAACTGCAAGAAAAATCACTTTCCTCATGGGGACCAGCAAAATGTCTCAGGAAGGTCAAACATATCTGATATTTTAACACACACACACACACACACACACACACACACACACACACCTAGGCACAATTTAGTGTCTTCAATTAGCCTGACTGGGTGTTTTTTGGACCGTGAAAGGAAACTGGCACTCCCAGAGGAAACTCTAGCAGACACAAGAAAAATATGCAAACCTCCACAGTTGTAATGAGTTTAATATTTTTAAGCACCTCTGGCTTTGTCCAGCATAGATGGTTGGAATGTAAACTGTTAGTCTGTCTTTAATGCACACTGCCTTATATCTTGCTTGAAATGGATTCATTGCAGTATCTAAGAACCAGTTTGAATAGGCCCATACTACAACATAATGGTTGTTGTAGACACAGCAATGTATTGACAGAGCAAACCATCCTTTAGGTGAGGTGGAGGAGAATGCCTCAGGGTCTAAGGCTTTCTAAAACAGAGCCAGTCTCTAAGGCATTCTTGCAGTGTGCAGCAAGAACATAGTAATTATCTGATGAACCAGAGATTGCTTTCATTTATTTATTTATTTCACAGCAATTTCCCCAACTGAAATTGTGACAGCTTAATAATGGGATACCTCCAGCAGATCAGCACTACAGAGCACAGCATGTCATATGCCGAGGATGCAAGAAGCTTTAATGTGAATCTGTCATTTTAATTGAGTCACATTGCAAGATGGAGTTATGTGGAACAGTGTGTATTTAATACATTAGATTTTTGTTTTGTTTGAATTTCCCTCTAATTACATGACAGTTATGACAGTCACATGAACAGAAAGCTTCCTCAGTCTGTAAGTGCTTTTTAAGGTGGAAGCCATGTACAGTTCAGTAGATTTGTGAATGTACCTGGTTTCCAGGGCTGGTTATAAAGATACTATAATAGGCAAATGACATCTATGGAATTTCTGGGGTCAGAGAAAACCTATGCACAAATAGAAGAACTGGTGACACTCATCACAAACAATAACCTGAACTCTGGCTCAAACCAGTGAACCTTGAGCTGCAAGGCAGCAACACTACCTACTGCTCCACTGTACCATAAATAAACATGAGAAGAAATTATTTATTTATTCAGTATCTCACCTCAAATAAAGCACATTTATGGAATGCACAGACAAAAATTATATTAACCACATATAGCCATAATTATCATGTTCAGCATAAAAATATAAACCTAATGTTGGAAACAGTAGCCTACAATACAAAACAGACTTAAATACCACCTAGTAATGTTTTACTATTATTATTATTATTATTATTATTATTATTATTATTATTATATTAACTCTCAGGTTCGGTTCTCCTGGAGATCCTCCATCCTGCTTTCAAGCTCAGGAAAATGATGACACACAAACACAGAGGGTCTGAGAATCAAGATTGTTATATTGTTGGTTATACAGGGTATATATTGGGACAGAAATAGAATACACTGATTGGATAACAATTGGATAGTCTAATTGGCTATATTTTATAGACATGAACAATGCATGAGTGGATCATGAGATATTAAGTCATGTCTTGACAGATGCCTCTGTTTTAGGAATTGCTTGATCAGCAATGGAAATGGGTTAGATCATGGAAAGAACAAAGAAGAGAACACAGAGAACAGAACAACAAGGGCACGGTTGCAGCACCAAACAGGGACCCCTACAACCCCTCCCCCCACCCCACCTTGCACACAAGGTGCTGCAAGGTGCATGGGTCAAGATCAACATATTCATGTTCCTGTTTAGGGACCATGAGCATGTAAGTGGGATTAATCTCTAGTAGAGACAACATAACTCTACTACCCTCCTCAACAGCTCGTGACCATCGTCATACCATTGCAAATCCCAATCTGGCTCACCATATCCATCTCTAATCAACAACGTAGCCAAAGTCATGTATTCTGCCTCAAAAGAACTTTCTCTCGGATACCACTGAAAGCCAGCAGCTTCTGTCCAGGCAGGTAAACTATCTATGTAAGGGTCACAACAGACACCATATCCACAGCGGTATAGCCACAGTTTTGGTGCCTCATCCTTATTAGGTTTAACATAACTTGAACCACCACTCATGGTCAAAGGGTTTTAGCCTTCAGTTAATCAGACAGACAGGAAACAGCAAACACAATAGCAAAACAAGCAAGAGGAGTGGTATAAATTAGGGTAACAGGGTAATCAGGTTAGAGGACCTTCCCATTAGATTTAACAATCAGAAGCTATGGAAAGGGATGTTTTTTACATTGAATTCTGTGTTTCTTTGAAAACCGCCATGTTGATTTGATGCCACTGACTGAAAACAGAGGAGCTCGTAGTTGCAAAAACTACCCCAAGTTTCTCAGGAGGAATTTTAATTTGAAGGTGAAGGCTTTTCCTAGCTGGAGGTTGGGAATTACAAATTACAGCCACTAGTCAATACAGCATTATTTTGTGTTGAACATCTAAGCCTACAGTAAGATTTCACAGGAGGCTTGCTTTAGACCTAGATCATTTTGAATAATAACTATTTTATTTAATTAACTCCTTTTTTCAATTCCCCAGTGACTAAAATAATGAATTTTCCATGCATACATTTCTTTAATTCATTTGAAACAAATAATTCATTTAAAACAAATAATTAACTTTGAAACTCCATACTGTATAAATTTTACTTTTCCAATGTTTTTAACGTTATCATATATACTGTAGCATCAAGCACATAACCTGCTGCCTAACACTTTATATAGTCATAGAGTTCAATACATTTTAAATATAACAAGGTAATTGTTAGGTAATTTAACAACTACCAGTCTTACCGCTGTAAAAACTAAGATTTTTACATTGTGTTGCTGTTTGGTGCTTTGCCTTAAGTTTTAAAGCACAGCACTTGAGAGATAAAGTGCATTTTTGCTGTCACATTTATTCTGAGCTCTCTCCACATTAGTCACCTTTCTGAGATGAAGCCAGAGTGGTTCCTAGCTAGTGAGGATATCAGCTATCAGTCTACATGTCTCTGCAGAAGGGGAGATTTGTCACCATGCGGGTGGATGGTTCAGTGTGATGGGCTTACAGAGGCAGAACCTCACAAGAGAATAGGTGTCAACAAACTGTCATCCTATTGGCTGGCAGGTATGTGTGAAGGCGAGGATTACTCCTACCCAGAGCATGATTGATGTATCATCTCCCGCTCTGCTGGCCACTAGTATTTGGAAATGGAAATGCAAAGCTGGAGGGGAGGGAGAGAGCTTGTATGGGTGGGGGAAATTGTGCTAGATGAAAGCTAGACTGGAATGAGGTAATTTTTCCCAAATGCAACACACATCACACTGGCATTCATTCAGTACTGGCCTGGTATAATACCACACAGTTATAAACTAGTCTAATAGGCCATGATGATTATAGGCCATGAGGAGAGATATCTACAGAATGTGATGTATTGAAGAGGGCTACAGTGTTACAATGTGTTTAGAGGCTTAGTTTCAGAAACAATTTCCTCTTATCTAGGTAAAACATTTGTATTGGCTACCAGTCATGTGGAAAGTGTGTGTTTCACAGTTTCTGACAGCAAGACCCTGCACTGAATAGTGAGAACAGCTAAAAAGATTATCAGGGGCTCTTTATCCACCATCCCTGCCTCCTTTAATACCTGCTGTATGTGCACTGCAGACAAACACCCCTCTTGCCCACATCTCTCATGGACTTTTCACCCTCCCAGAATCTGGCAGAAGTTACTGGAGCATCCGTGCCACCACCACCAGCATAAAAGTTAATCCACCATAATCTTTCCTGAGGCAGTCAGATTACTCAACACCTTGCTGCCTCCCAGTGCAAACTTGGACTATTCAAACACCTAACCCAGTCTGACTCAATACCACTAAACACCTGCACTTTACAAAGCTGCATCAGACACTTATGCATGAAACCGTTTCTGCTACCAATATTGCTGCTATACTACTCTAAAGTTTATACTCCATTGTTGCAAAAGACAACACATTCTATTGCTCTGTGTGTCGATTGTTCTGTATATTCTTTTTCTGCATATTTAACATTCTGCATACATTGTTTGTTTATTTATTTCCCCGCAGTCGGCTTACAATGCTGTGTTTGCAGCATGGTCTTGGAAAATGGGATTCTTCTCCAATGTAGGCAAGCTATATAGAGGAATGAGTATAAAAACCCCACTATCCTCAACTTTAGAGGCAAAGATTACTCTTATTGGGCGGCACGGTGGCGCAGTGGATAGCGCTGTCGCCTCACAGCAAGAAGGACCCGGGTTCGAGGACCGGGTGGGGCGACCTGGGAAATTTCTGTGTGGAGTTTGCATGTTCTCCCCGTGTTCGCGTGGGTTTCCTCCGGGTA
>JAOVVG010000047.1:16916656-16928109 GCA_028566375.1 Leptodoras nelsoni | reverse complement strand
CCGGCTGGGCACCGGCTCCCCCGTGACCCCATAACTGGGAATAAGCGGTACAGATAATGACTGACTGACTGACTGACTGACATGCAAGACGGCATCCACCAGGCCCACCATCAAATTCTCTGACTGTTCTCTCCAAATCAACACGAATGGCCTGTTCAATATTCAGCACTGCAATGTCAGCCTTTCCTGACTCATCTTGTTTCTAATGTAGGTATTTAATCTGCATAAACAAGAAAAGTTCATTGGCTCAGTGGCAGGTCAGGAACAATCTGAAGAGGTTGCCACTGTTAACTAGGTTATCATCTAGATTTGATGCAGCTTAACAAATAAATGCCAGGTCAGCTTCAGTGTCTTTTTTTAGAGCTGGGAATGTTGTTTAATGCAATTATTGTTTCCACGTTTCCTGAAACCGTTCACAGATTTCCTGACTGGTTCTATCCAGAACACTAAATTCAATTCCTTGTAGTAATCCATAGTTGAGAGTCAGCATCTGATCTAGTCACTTTCAATTTGTTGAACTTCCTGCATGGACTCTGTGGGCCTTGGAAGTTGTTTTGAACGCATGGGTCAACCGTGTGCTTCCAGAGTTGTTGAAAGTTTATGTCGGTTCCCATTGCTAGCAGAGAAGAGACTCTGCTGCAGGTTTTAATAACAGCATAATTTAAACCTGGTAACGGCAGTGCTTTCAATAGTACATTGCACTGCATGAGAACTTGTCGCATCAGAATGCATGGAAACAAAAATGGAAAATCCATTATTGATGTCGACAGACTGCTGGTTTGCCCACTGACTTCTCACATCACTTCCTGATATTTCACTTAAAGTGTCAACTATTGCATCAAAGTTTTCAAGAATGCCCTTGAGTGCCTCGGCGCTACACCACCACGTAGTATTGCTAAGGGTTTTCAGTGTTACAGCATTTCCAAAAAAGCAATCACTGGTTGATTCCTGCATTGATTCAAAAACAGCATGCCATTAGGAAGCATTTACCAGCATGTGTCTTACAGCTGTGATACTGTGACAGACATGAATGACAATGTGTGTACATAGCTCAAGGATTTTTGCTCACAATCTGCATAGCAACACCATCATATCACTGCACTCTCGAGTCATGGATATCAAAGTTCAAGGCTCTCCAGAACAGTCTTTAAGAGCAATAGCATCCAACAAATGATTTGTGCACAACAAGGTCTTTGTCAGCATATATTAAAACGATTGCAATTTGTTTGTGCCTGCTAATATCCTGAGTTTCATTGGCAATGAGGGTAAATGTGCCAATGAAACTCCATGCACTTTATGTAGTTTTTAACATGACTGGATATAATAGCAAACAGTTGGTTTAGCTGGTATTTGCTGTGAACATAGCTAAACAATCTCTCTTACTTCTTGAATAACAAGTCAATTAGGGGGTTGTGAGTAGCTCTTAACTCTGTCAACTTAAAAAAAATTTCTATCTCATCCATCTCCTTGTGGCCAGGAAGGGCAATGCCAGCTTGACAACAAAAGATCAATATGGTACAAATTTATTCAGATACTGTCTGTTTTCATCAACCCTCTTTGCATATTCACTGCACATATCTGAGAAGAAACGCTTCCAATTTTTTGTGACTGTTCATGTCCTTTCAGCTTTAATACTGCAGAAATGTGCACACCACTTTTCTCATGTGCTTTGAGTCCTTCTTCCTTTTTTTTTAGTTGCCAATCCAATTGCTTGAAATGTGTCTGTTTTGCTCTCCTGGCCTCCAAATGTGCGACATGCAAAACATAAAAAACCCTTTCAGTTGCAGGGCTGTATTCAAGCCATTCAAGCAAACTACCTACCTGTCCTTTGCAGGAAATGAAATCAATGGTTGTTAAGGCCCACTCTCAATGAAATTCACACATTTTTTTGCCATGAACTGGATCTCATTCACATGACTGCTGTGAGTTGTGAATTTAAGTATGGCTAACCTCTTCAAAATGCTCATTAGTTGGAGTTGAGATTGGAGCAGAATGGCTTTCAAGGCAGGTAATTGCAGAACCTGTGACAATTGTCTCTTCAAACTATCTTTCATTGGGAACATCAGATTTGAGCTTTTTAAAGAAGCAATTGTCAATTTTGTTGATTAGTTTAGCCCTTTAGACTAATGCGCCTTTACTATATGACTAAGTTCTAGAATGAACACTACAAGTGCAGTCAAATCTGATTATTACAAAAAAGTTAAAACTGTTAATAATAATTTGTTATCGCTTGTAGAGTTGTGGAGATGAAAAAAAGTCCATTCAATTCCATTATTGTTGAACATTTAAGTGGGGTCAACTCCACAAAACCCCACACCCCCCGCCCACCAAATGTCGCCGCTGGTGAAGACATTATTATATCATAATGGAGATGTTATATCATAATGGAGACACATCATAATGGAGATGCTATTATACGTTACTGATGATCATCTATATCATAGTGAAGACATTATAATAGACATGCTATTATATCACAGTGGAGATATTATTGCATCATAGTGAAGATGTTGTGGAGACTTGTGGGGACAAAAAGGAGGCCAAACAAAAAGCGGTGGGGGCACATGCCAAGAGTTTTACCTATACTTTAAAAATATCCTCTTGCCTGAAGCTGGAGTTGAGAACCAAGAGTACCTATATGCTGTAATGAAGAAATATCATTCTGGAAAGGAGAAATATCACCTGTGAAAGAAGATTCCTTTTTTCTATTATTTTGGGGTGTCAGTGATTCTTATAGCCAAATTCTGCACTGTGTATCTGTGTTATCTGAAAAAATAGCGATAGACACAAAATTGAATTTACTTCAGCTCATCTTGACCAGAAAGTTGTCCTGAACAAGATGGCAGCACTGTTGATATATCTGGCTTTATGTAACAATGCATTAACCTTTTAATATGCTCTTATCAAATACTCATATCTTATATACCTTACACTATGCAGTAACTCCACATTTACAAAAACTGTTAGGTAAATGTTTGTAAGCTCAAGTCACTCTGTGCTTATTATTAAACTCCTCATACTCTCTTATAAAGCTACTACTTAAATGTCTTCACAGTGGAAATGAGAAGTTCCATATTTTTCACACCCGTACTGACAAATCACTTTTTTCTGCCGTACTGTCTTCTCAAATCAAATATAATAATCTCCAGGCTGCTCATATCACATCTTATAGCACAGTAGGTGAAAACAATTGAAGAGCAAGAGGCAGAATTAATCTCAATATGGATTAGCAAAAATTCATATAAAGTACAAAGTAAGTACTGCACTTTAGTTAGCTTTAGTTACTAATGCTTTTAAGATGAAGATGGATAATATAATGATCTTGTAAAATACAACATATTGTTAAAGATTAAAACAGTGGTTTCCAAACTTTTCTGGCTTCTGAAGTCTTACAAAGAGCAGTGTGTAGTCAGGTCACATTTCTGATGTCTATGAGTTCTTAAAAGCGCCACCAAATTGTGATTTTTCCCTGTAAAATTCTGACATTGTTCAAATGATCCAATATCTCACCAAAATCGAAGCTTAGAGAAAAGGTCCAAAAGCTGAAAACAGATTTGTGTATCAGAACAAAGTTTTTACTTCTTTCCTCTGCCATTAATTATCTTACTGCTCCTCAGGTTTACTGGGTGTCCCTTTATATAAAACTGTATAAAGGAGTTCGGTCTAGCTCTGCCTCCAGCAGCTACAGCAGTAACATGCAGATTACACACTGATGCAGTATTCATAATCTAAGAATGTCATATATAATAATATCAGTCAGAAGGACAAAAATGGTACTTTTACTTTAATATTTCAACTGCATTTTGCTGCTAATTCTTAGCTTTTTTTCATGCAGGAGATTTGCGAGTTGTGGATCTGAATACTTCTCCCACTGCTGAAAATAATCACAATAGTATTCTTTGTTACGCTTCTAATACAGGCAGCTCAAGGTTTTTTTTTAATTATCTAGCATCTTTGTGAAGACTTCACATTGTTGTTGTATTGTATTGTTGCTTTTTTTTGTTCCCAGTATTTTGGCCTTGTTTTTTTGTGCTGAGATGATGAATTACCCTGTGATTACACTTGCTGTTTTATTTCTGTAGCTTGTAGCAATGCTAGTTCTTGAATTAGTTCAAGTAAAGCTCTGTCAATATGTCTTGATGTCAGTATGCCTGCAATATATAGAATGAGGCCTAATTTCTTCAGCCAGTCACATTTTGAGGGAATCAAGTAAGAATTTGGTGTGCCAGCAGAACATTGGGGAAATTGTCCCATTTAATCTTTATTTCATTTACCAATACACTGACTTTTTTTTTTATTTTTTTTTTTTATTTTTGAATTTTTGTTTAAAACTATACATTTGTGTTTCAATAACAACTGAGTCCCATAGGTTGTTTAATGCTTTGCTTTAAAATGTATCATGCCATGTAATACTCATCAAGCCTACAAGGAAAAACATACTGTAGTGACATTTAGTATTACACCAACAAGGTAAAATGTGTAAAAAAAAAAAAAAAGAATAACACGTTCAGTAGCCGCTTTATCCTGGGTAGGGTTGCAGTGGATCTGGAGTCTATCCTGGGAACACTGGGAGCGAGGCAAAGTTACACACACATAGGGAGAACATATGAAGCTCAGTGCAGATAGTAACCTGACCTCAGGATAATTTTTTTTTAACATATGATGATAATGGCATGCTTCCATGTGTGTAAGTGTGTGTGTGTAAGTATGTGTGTGCACTATGAAACAGTAATAGCACACCATCTCCTGTAACCCCTTACTATTTCTACCTACTAGCTTGGACTGCTGTAGAGGTGCTGCTTTAATGTGTACTGGCTCAGTGTGCGTCTAATTTCTGTTCTTGATAAAAGCAATTCACAGCTTTCAGGCAATTCATCAATTAACAATTCTTACTAAAATAATTCATCATCTGCTCTCCATCACCACAAGAACAAGCACTCTAACACTTGGGCTTATAGCATATGTTGGCACATTGCCTCAAATGTGACTGGAGAAGAAGAGAAGCTGGTGAAAAGCTGTGAATTCATTTTTATGGACCAAAGAATTACAATGTTCTCTTGTATTTATTTTGGAGCAGACAGATTGTGTATAAAATAATCACTGTTGGTGATACAGTATTAAAATTAATTTCAGTCATCATGATAAAGGTCTAAATAATTTGCTGACTATTGGACTAATGAACCATCACTAATTTCAGAAAAAATAAAATAAAGCACAATGTAAATAAGTTCTAAAATTCTAAAAATAAAATTCTATCCTTAAGGGAGGACACGTTTAGCAAAGAAATCAAGAGAGAATTAAAGCTTGGCAGGAGTCAATTTCTGTCAAGTAATGAATGAAAAAAACTAGGGGCTACAAAGCTTATCTAATAAAATCTTACAACATATTGTTGACAAAGGCTTAATAAGAAATTATAAGAGAAGAAATCTATGGGATTGAGTGAATGAAGTACGATTGCCTGAATTATTCCATTAGGTATTCATTTTATTCCTGTCAAAAGATGTACAAGTTCTACTCCTGGCACTTCATACCACAGGGGATAGAGGTTAATGTCAGAACCAGCCAAGCTTTTTATAGTATGTGGCAAAAAAAGAAGAAGATAGTAGATAGGCAATAGAAATCCATCGGTTTTGAGTCTCTCACACTCACTCTCCCATTTCCTCATAATGATCTCATTTAGCAAGCAGCACTTCAAACCAAGTCCCTCTCCAATGAAGAAGCAACTGATGCGTAAACCCTTTTGTATTTGTAGACACACTGATTTGTCTCTCCGAAGGATGTGAGGGTTGTCAGTGCCTGTGATATTTCCAACTCCATTTCTCCCTCTGGGTGTCCTTTCACTTGTCAGCTGGAAATATAGCAGACATCAGATAGCCATTAGGAAAAACCGCACAGCCAGGTCACACAGTGCTAATTGTCAGATGAAGTCATTGTGAATAGGAAGTGTGTCTAGGGCCTGCAGGTTGGGCTTTCTGCCTTCATTTTGTTCAAATTATTTAAATTATCCTATTATCACACTCTAACTGCATGCAGGAAGAGCACTGCAACAGCATGATGCACAATGTGATTAAGTGGTGTCCTGAATCTAGATCAATATAAAATGTGTGAAGGATCTGTTTTCATTTTTCTACCATTGTTTAACATTATAGGTAAATAGGTCCTGGCCATAAATCACAAAAACCTGTGATACACCTGACAAATAACTGATCTGCAGCTGCCTATTGTTTCACGGGCAGAGCTGACGCACCCTAGGTGGACTGATTCAGCATTGGAGAGGATTCACAGCACAATCTTAAATTCAGTGACACATGACTCTTTGTCTGACGTGTTAGACAGTTGCACACTGTGTGATTTATACTAACATCATTCCTTGGGTCCCGAGGACCAAATATTGGCTGTTTATTTCTCCCAGCTCAAGGCAAACGGGATAAATTCATGCCAGGATAAATATAACTCAGAGATGCAAACACTAAAGACAGGGGCATTTTTCATTTCTGAGGCCTTCTCACCTAACAAAGATGTGAAAAATATCTAATTACATTATTTATTGGACATGTATGCCTCTGTGTATGGCTTGAACAGGAAGCTCCTGCTTCTTATAGTTGATGAATAAATTAATGACATTAGCATGAATATATTTTAAATCCTTTGACAACTCTTAGTTTACCATTTATCTTATAGTTTACTCAAACAACAAAACTTGGGATTTCTGATTTGTACTCTGTGTGACAAGGTCTGGATAACTGTAATATGTGCAATATGTGAAGCAGATCTTTATTTGGCTCTTATTTATTGGCTGGAGGTTTTTGATTTAAATCCCAAATCCACTTTGCCTAGCCAAAACATATTACTGTCTATGACTTTCTAGTGCAGTTGTGCACTGACGTTAAAAAGCCATAGATTCCGACAGCATCACTACTTTAACATAATTAGGACTTTTCTTAAACCCTCTGCCATCAAGGTTTCTCCTTCTCATATTTGCCCAAAAATGGTAAACTCTGTGTCTGTGCCATTGCATAAATGTGTTGAGCACAACAGTGAGAGAAAGGGCAGTTCAACCAACTGCAACAAGCAATTACTGTTGAAGTCATAAGTTTACATATACCTTAGCCACAGTCATTAAAACTCTGTTTTGCATAATTCCTGACATGTCATGTACAGCGTAGATATTCTAAACAACTTGCTAAAACTACGGTTGTTGACATGGGGATAAATATTTTAACTGTACAGTCCTGAGGGCAGTGTTACCCTTCCTAAAGAAAGTAATAGACTGTGGATTATGCGTGATTGAATAATGAGAAACAGAAAGTACCAATACCTACTTCAGTTTATCTTATAAGCGCTTGTTGTAGCTTTTCTCTTTATCTGCCTAATATTGTTGTCTAGCCAATGCCTACTAAAAGCTGTACCTTATATACAGTAGATGGAACTGGTGCATATCCTAGACACTAGAATACATCCCTTTAAGCTTGTCAACAGAAAGCTCTTGCACTTTTCAAATGAATTTTCCAAGCTATTTAAAGGAAGAGTCAGCTTGGTTTATGAAAACTTCTGACCCACTGGAATTTTGAAACAGTTAATTATAAGTGAAATGATCTGTTGTACACATTTGTCATGTACTAGTAGACAAACAACTTGCTAAAACTATAGTTTGTTGACCTGATCTGTGGAGAGGAGTTTTTAATGACTACAACCTAAGTATATGTAAACATATGACTTCAACTGTACTTATTCAGAGAAACGTGTCATGTAATCATGTTACCCATTTTCCCATACCCTCTTCTTGGCTTTTTTTATCATCATACTCTCATGTTTCCTGTGTGCAGGGTGTTATGGTAGTCTGTGATTTTGCCCACGATCCCATTCAACTGCTTGATAGCTATGTTTTTGCACTATAAATGTTAAATTTGCCACAGTGATTTGATGCTGTGAGACTGGTCAAGAGTGTGTTTGCTCTCCTGTTTTCTTTGTAGTGAGCTCCTGTTGACCATCACTGTCAGTGCTCATTTGAGGCAGTTATATAGCACTACATACATTTCTGTGAAGGTTGTTCATCCAAAGCATTACCTTAGCTGTCGATGTATCTTCAATAAAAATGTATTTGATTCAGTACGTAACATCTGTGTGACAAAGTTGGGAAAAGGTCCAAAATAAAGAGGATAGAAGACAAGTTTTAATAACTCAACAGGGCATTTATTAATTTATTCCTGATTTCAGCTTTCAACATGAGCTTCTCCGTCTTAGCTCTCTTGACTCTCACACACTTTCACTCACACTCTCACACACACTCTCACACACACACTCTCACACACACACACACACACTCTCACACACAGAGTGAGAAAGACAAAAGACAATTAGACTCTGGAAATAAGCAGCAGGTGCGGGTCCTCACCTTTTCTGCGGCTCCCGGCTCCATCTCCCACTGCCAGATCTGTGCCTGATCCTGCACCCACTGCCAGTGTCAGCCATTCAGGCAGTTCAGTGCACACGTCCAGGAGGAACAACATTAATTATGCCTCCAGCTTAGCCACTTCCTTCACCAGTAATAAGTCACTGCATCTCTGAAAAATGCTACAAATGTTAATTCTTCTTTTACAGCATTTCTTGTCATTAAGGTAATTACTGGATTCTGTTATATTTTTCATTCCAAACAGAGTGAGATGGGAGTATAGTGAAGGGGTGTTGTAGATTGTGTGTTTTGATTGACAGGAAGCCCATGTAAACACAGGAAAGCATGATGCACTGGACTTCAGGCATTCAGTTGCTGACAGTATTGCTCAAAAAATTATTTTATCCTGTTCTGCACTTGATAAACTGGGTCATTTGTACTGGTAAGAAATAAAAAAAAAGTTAATTTGGACAGATAAATTGTAGATAAGTTGAAGATAAATTCTATCCTGATGAAGGCGCCAGCTTTCCATTTTCACACAGAGCTGCTATAATCTCCTTCATCCTAAAACCACATTAATGCAAAGTCATATCATTGATTTTAGCACCTTCCAGCACTCATACATTTTATTGATTCTTTCCATTGACGTACTTTTTATCATGAGTTCAAAGAATGGGTTTGCATCTTTATTCCTGATTGAGGAATTCAAAAATTTTATTATTATTTTTTTTTTTACTTTTGCCTCAGTGATGCAGATAGAAAATGGTAATGTCCATTTTCCTTATATCTAAAACAAATGCAAATTGCGGATCACCTTTAAGTGCAAAGTCATATCATAAATTAATTACTTTATTAAAAAGAAGAAATTTAGCCCTGCACTGAAATGTATACAAATAAGCATGAAGGAAGATATACAGAAGTAGTATAAGTGCAAAATGTACAGTACAAGTAACTGGCAATGACACAGTTTTGTTTTTTTGGGTTCCACAATCATTCATTTTAATGCAATAGGCCATTAAGTCAGATGTTAATAAGTATATACTGCACATATATTTGTAAGCCTAATGAACAAGCATTAGGCTGTTCAGCTGTAAATCAACAGACACTTTAAACTTCCTATTAATTATGCTCCTGTTATACTCCTCCCAAAAATGCAGGTAATGTGACCGGTTTAGTTAACTAGTTGAGCTGAAAAATAAAATAGTAAAATATCAATAGCTACTTAGGTTTAATTGTAACTTTTAAAATAGTACAATGACTATTAATATTAAGATAATGACTGTTGGAAATGATATTCTCACAGGAAAAGGAAAGTATTCCCTCCTTCTGCTCTATGTATTTATTAAGAATTAAAATAGATGTGGTGCATAAAACAAGAATCACTCTAAACTTCATGTATTAGGGTGATTATTATTATTAAGCAAACTTGTATGTATCAAGAGCCACGGTATCCAGGGTAATGTCAGGATACCAGGAAACATTTTCCTCAAAACCTCAAACAGAAGAGATTTTCATGGATGAAGGTTGGGGGAAAAGGATGAATGAAACGCAGTAAAAGGCACAGGGTGCCTTCTAGAGAAACCTGTGAAGGCGGAGAGAAACTGAAACACCGCCGGAGCGGTTTACAGGAAAGGGGGAAAATCGCCGCTGCTCAGGGGGCACAGAGCTTAGTGCCCGGAATAAGGAGCAGAGGAGAAGATAGGACAGTGATCCTACTATATTACCTCAGACCGAAGTCCTACTCCGTAGTTTCCTCTCTACAAAAGAGACTGATTACTGCATGCCGAAGCGTCAGAAACAGTGGAGCTGCCGGAGCAGAAGAGAGCGCAGTGTTGATTAGAGATCAGAGGTAAAGAGAGGAAAGTGTCCCTACTATATTACTTCAGACCAAAGTCCTACCCCTCTCTACAAAAAGGAGACCGATTACCTCACGCCATAGCACTATATACCGGGAAAATGGTACGAGAGTACCGACCCAAAGGGCCTTTAAATAGGCCAAGGCACCGGTGTGTCTCGTTGCATAAATTGCCCTGGGGGCTGCTGGGAGATGGAGTTCTCCTGTCGGGGGAACTACGCTGCCACGCCCCCTAGTGTCAGACCGCTGCACAGCATGACTCCTTACAGGAAATCAAACTTTAGATGTTTGACTTGCTGGATACAGTGAAATTACCCTTGTGGTATAAGTCTGGTAGTATGTGTCCGTGAAATATAATACTTGAAGCACATCTGGAATATGTTGATGAAACTTACAATACAGATACATTTGCTTTGCCTAGTTGTGCATTTGCTTTTGCCTAGACTTCGACTAGCTTTCCATAAATGTGGGGGTCGGTGCTTCAAGCTTACTGAGAGTCATTACCCAGACAATGGGCCCTAATGGCTTCACAGCAGGGGAGTGGGCTACGAATTTTTTCGCAGCTTTGGACATGCTAGTGTTAATCTATGTTGTAAAGAAAAAATGTATTGTATTAAAAAGGGAAATATTTCAACACTTGGACTGATAAAAGTAATACAAATTATTGCATCCAGTTATTTATTTTGCTGTCATGCAGTCATTTAACTTTTGTATGTGAATTGTGTTTTTTGTAAGATTTGGAGACATTTTCTCGGTCATTGTCTTGTAAAGTCCACTTTCAGATTTTTACGGCCTCTCATTCTTCTAAAATAAAAGCAAAATAAATCCTATAATGAAGCTTTTTTTACACTCAAATGAAATGCAAATCAACCTCATCATAGCATTGCAGTGTGGCAGGCTGGTGTTTTTGTTCTTTATCTTAAATAACCTAACAATGATTGCCAATTATGTTTCCATTTTGGTTTCATTTACTTTAGTTTTTATTGTAGTTCTGTTCTGTTATGCTAGTGCATTGAAAGAACAAATATATATGAACAATGTAGCAAGTGTATTTCCACATGCTATGAATGAACAGTACAGGCCAAAAGTTTGGACACACCTTCTCATTCAATGTGTTTTCTTTATTTTAATGACTAATTACATTGTAGATTCTCACTGAAGGCATCAAAACTAGTTCATTCATAATATAATTCATATTATAAAATA
>JAOVVG010000047.1:16896413-16907058 GCA_028566375.1 Leptodoras nelsoni | reverse complement strand
GTGCAATGTGCAATTAATGAAGATTGGCCACCAGGCTGGTCCAATTTAGCCATGAACCCTCCCACACTAAAATGATAGGTGTTTCAGTTTCATTGTCTAACCCCTGTATGTTTCTTATATTACTTATTGCATTTGGATACCTCCAACATTCATATTAAGCATAACAGATGCTCTGCCTACTGATACATATTGAAAAGCAAAATTACCAGCGAATTGCAAAGAATTTTAAGCTTACAATATGAAATGTATTGTCACTTTGACGATCAGCATCATCCACATCAGTCTCTGTCTCATCTCATGAAGCGAAATCACACCATTTAAACAAAACCCTCATCATCTTCTCTTCACTCAACTGATCTCTGTTCATGCTAACATCAGGGGGGAAATAATCACTGATTAATTTAATCAGTTCTATTCGGTGGACTAAAATTACTTTTAGTCATTTAAACATTTAAAACTCTGCCTGCAGTCATCTGTACAGAGCATGTAAGTGCTCTGTTTTTGATGATGGTGTAAGTGTGCAGGAAAATGAGGAATACTGTAACAGGCAGTATCTGATCCAAGACTAAATTGAATAAGCTTTTATCCATTTCAATACAGCACACACTGTACATTAGCGTTGTAAAGAAATTATCAAAACACTTAGCTAATTAGGTTTTAGTCTTTAGGGAGAGTAACTACTTGCTCATTAAAGATCTAAACCTAAATCTGGATTTCTGTGAAATTGCTTTGTGCCCATTGATATAAGCACTATAAAAAAATAAAAGTGAGCTGAATTGAAATCGATGATGGAGTGGTGGATTAAAATCAAAGTAGCTAATAAGGGAGCACAATATAATATATATTTAAAAAAATATCCAAGTTACTATCAATTCTCTAGATATATTCATTTCTTAAGCCTGAGCTATTGTGCTAAAAATGATTTACAGTGGTCCTGTGGAGGACTTTTTGCATTGATGGAAAAATTAGACGAATGCTGACTAATTGTGCCTAGCAACTGCCAACAGTCTGTAATTTTAGTTTGACCTACTCAAACTCACTCCACTCACACCAGGACAACACACACCATCACTACATCAGTGTCACTGCAGTGCTGAGAATGGTCCAGCACCCAAATAGTACCTTTTTCTGTGCTCTTCCTGTAAGAGTCCTGGCCATTAGAGAACAGCATAAAGGGAACTAGCAAAGTATGTAGAGAAACAGATGGACTACAGTCTATAATTGTAGAACTACAAATTGCATCTATATGATAAGTGGAACTGAGAAAATGGACAAGAGAAAAGGAAGTAGAGAAAAGGAGGTAGTCATAATGTTATACCAGATCGGTGTATGTAGCAGTTGTACTTGATAAAATGAATATAGGTAGTTTTCTACATGGGTTGGCATCTATTAATAATCCCACACAACATTCCCTAAGAGGAGAGGGCACAGCTAAAAGACAATGTTTCTCCTCCATATTTTGACTCTAATCAGTCTCCTTTTACATAGTGTTCAAGACATGCATGTTTTGTGGCTACAATCACAACACATGTTCCCTTCATGTTCCAATAGCTGTGATGGCTGCTTGCCTAGAAACAACAAATCCAAGAAAATAACTGAATGAGGATTTGAATGTTGTTGTTTATTACTACATTCTCCTCCTCAAATATAAATAAGCAGAAGTACTGCATGTGACAGGTGTATTTTTGTTTTAACATTTAGTGCTATCCAAACTACAAACTATCACATTAGTCACAAAGTTACTGCAATAATATTGAATTTCACTGTATATTTATTCACATTTTATTGCATTTACCTCTTCCTACTTAAATGTAAAGAATAAAAAGCAGTTTATCTGTTGAAACTCAGACAACACAGTGGCCCGGTGGGTAGCACCGTCGCCTCACAGTAAGAAGGTCCCAGGTTCGATCCCCAGGTGGGGCGGTCTGGGTCCTTTCTGTGTGGAGTCTACATGTCCTCCCCGTGTCCGCGTGGCTTTACTCTGAGTACTCCGGTGACCTCCCACAGTCCAAAAACATGCAAGTTAGATTGGTGTCTCTAAAGTGGCCCTAGTGTGTGAGTGTGTGCGCGAGTGTGTGAGTGTCTGTGTGTGTGTGCCCTACGATGGATTGGCGCCCTGTCTAGGGTTGTTCCTGCCTTGCGCCCTATACTGCCTATACTCCCATGACCCTGAAAAGGAATAAGCAGTTAAGAAAATGAATGAATGTTGGCAAATTATATTGCTGTGCATGATCAAACTGTAAGGGACATTTACCCTGTACCGTGATTAGTACATCTTGCTGTAAGCCAAAACATGGCTGCAAAAGACTTTACTGCCTACTGACATTCTTTCCTGCTACATATTCTCTTTACCCAGTCCACCCCTACACCACACAAGGGTTCCAGCTAAAAGCAGAATAACAAGTGCTGTCATCTGCATCTCATAGGCTTTGTCAACTCTCCTCTCCGTGTGTGCGACAATCTGGCGTCACAGGGGCAAGCGAAAACCAAGCACACATTACCTGCTTGACTCATGTTACACTGGCCTGCAGAGAGCCCTGAATAATAACTAAGTTACATTTGCATTTTAATTGATGTTGCACAAAGGATTTTGTGTTCTATACTACAATTTGCTTGTTTAATGGTCCTCAGTGAAATGAATGGCCAAGTTTCTAACAAACAGGTGACTTCATTATGCAAATGCAGAACTCCCAGTACAGCACAGTGTTATAAGAGTCTCTTGGAATAGCCCTTGCCCCGTAGAATTAGATGGATATTTTTGTAGTAGTGGTGTTCTTCCTGCAGGAGATTTGGACATAAATCAGTGGTTGTGCTAGATTTCTATGGGGACAAAAAAGAAGCACGGTTGTGTTATTGTTCGTTTGTGAAAGATGGAATCAGTGGAAAGAAATGGCAGGTTAATTAGAGCAAGGCCATAAAGGTTTTTCGATAAAGAATTTATTAATAGTGTAATTTAGACATAAATGTCAGGAGTAATCCTTAACATGGACATAAGATCTTTAAGCGTCCCGATAAAATCCTAACTAGGATAATTTTCTCACTTTGAACATAAATTTGAAGGATTTATATTTGGCTTGATTAGATTTTTTTATGCTTTGTGTTTTAAGTTGATTTTCTTGAGCAGCACTTTGGTTGACACTGGTTGTCTTTAGAAATGTGCTATAGAATTAAAGCTGACTTGACTTGACTTGACTTAAAGATATTTACCCAATTCTATTTGCAGACTTTTGAATCTTCTTCTTCTTCTTAGAATATATTTTTTCTTACTTATTTCTTCTTGTTACACAAAACTGTGATAGACAATGATGGGGCATGCTGTCATAGGAAAATATTCAATGATGGGGTGGTATGATGCCATGACCATCCCAAACTATCTGTTCCAATAACAGAACAAAATAAGTGTTTTATTCCTCTTATGCTAAAACAATATGCCAACACTTACAATTCTGTATTTGTCCCATTTAAAGACCCATTTAATGCTGTAGAACATCTTTAACAGAGAAAGCACAAAGCACAATGACTGTTACAAAAGTGCTGACACTGGATATTCCTTGCAAAAATGCCAAATAAAGAAATCCTTACTAAATTTCACTACATTAGTGATTGTACTGTATTTTATGTGGGGTGTCTGCAACACAGGTCCTTGTATAAGTTCCTATAGATATTATATCATTCTAACGATTAAAATGATATCTTTAATATTAATCATGGAGCCTACTACACTCTGAACCATGCTCATATAACTATTTAATCAACACCCCAATATAGTATACTGTATGTCATAATAAAGAAAATATATCTAAAGATTTTGTTTTATAATTTAATTTCCACTGTTATAATTCAACAAATCTGCCTGTTTAACTCATCTCGTCAAGCACCAAGCCTGTACTTGGCATTGTGTTAGAGGTGAGAAATTGTTATGCTGTGCTGTGATGATCCCAAGGTGGAAGTCTCCACATGAAAAGATTTATCACAATTCTCTAGAAACAATTCTCTAGAATATGTGTCTATTTATACAGTAATCTATAATGAATCTATAACTGAGTCATCTCTTTCTTTAAAGATTGATAGCACAGATGGATATGATAATGAGAAATAAATAAGCTATAATTGGCATTGATTTACAGACACATTACTCAGTCCCCTGTGTGACAGGCTAGGCATAGGCATGGCAGAGATAAATGGAAATTGCTCATCATTTTGACCTTGTCCTTTCCAAGGATCATATTCCTTGCTTGAAAATGTTAGCTGCCCATAAAAAATGATACCCTCACTTCCTTGAAGGGTTGACAGAATTATAGCTGATTTGAGTCACCAACACACACCCCAAAAATCACTATCATCCTGTCTATCTGCAGTCCTCTGAGAATGATCATCCTAGATCATGCCATCGTACACCATATCCTCATCTTACCCATATATCTTTTTCTGAGAGAGTCTGAAAGAAGCATATTATAGTAACTTCGGTAATTCTGATAGTTTACTCAGAAATGAACATACAAAGATGAAGGATCTACAGTATCTACCTGTCTAAACCTAAAAGTACTGAAAGTAAAGAAACTATTAATGGAGCACAATATAACATACCTATTGTGGTAAGAATGATTTACAGTGGTCCTGCAGAGGAAGTTTGGTGGTGATGTGAAGACTAGATAAATGCTGACTAATTAAATTAGCATACCATAAGTGCATACCAACTGCTAACAGTCTATAAGATGATGCTGTTGTGATCTGTGTGTTTTCAACAGTTGTATATTTGCAGGCCTTGGAATGTCTGCAATCATACTAGTGAACTGTAGATAAGCCTACCACTACATTCCCTGTATTGTTTTCTAATTCAAGTCTATGTATTTGTCTTTCATATTATGACATATTCAATGCTGTTTTGATGCAGTTCTGCCACTGAATTGGGCTATGGGAAATCTCAGTGACAAATTTTTTTGTTCAAAATTGCCAGTTCATCACAATATTACTATGGAGAAATCCTTCCAGTGAACATCTTACAGGTCCTCCATGTTGGTTCATTTATTTGGATGCTATATGAATTTCTCTGAGCTTCTTTAAATGATTCTTGTTATCACTTTACAGTTCTGTTATCAGGGACTATTTGCAGCATAGAGACTGATTTAAGCATTTAAAAGACAGATTCAGATAAACTCTGTAACTGCACTCTCTCTCTGTCTGTCTCTGCAGATCTTCAGATCTGGCTCATTCTATTCTCCCTGCTTCTTCAGATAAGTAGTGCACCAGTTGTTTGCCTCAGTTATGTGTCTCATTATTCTTGCTAGATATTAAAAACAGCTAAACCTATGCATTGGTCCACCAGAGCTTTTATCAATATTAAATAGCTCTCTCCAATTAGAAAACAACCCAATCAAGAGCCAGGATGGCAATAGAAGTCAATGGTGAGATTTCACAGGGCACCATCACTTCACAGATCCTTTTTATATGGTAGCTGGTGGCAAACATTATGAAGAGACCATTCACTCCCTGAAATCCACAGGTTACCTTGGTTACAGTGACATAATCTAACCATAGACTAAGAGAGCAAAAGCATGACTATTTAGCAGTCATTCTGTATTTCATGCACATCTACTTGCAAAGGCCCAGAATCATCCCCAAAAGTTATGTTTCCCTTGGGTTGTGCAGATCTCAGTAAGATATGTAGCAAGATGAAATCCACTAAACTTTCAAAAAACTGTGCAAATGATCATGTAATAAAACTCCCAGATCTGGGGTGTTAAACAAAATCCACGAAGGGCCAGTGTGGATGCAGGTTTTCTTTCCAACCAGGCAGAAGCCACACACTACTAAAAGTCAAGATCCATTGAGTAGATCTATTGATTAAAAACAGGTGGAATGAGGTGTGTCTTCTGCTTGGTTGGAAGGAAAACCTGTACCCACACCAGCCCTTTATGGATTTAGTTTGACACCCCTGTCCTAGATGATACCAGACCTCAACACAGCTGTACATATCCATTCTTCCGCAAAGGCCATGGAATATATCCAGGGGGGGTTTTAATAGGGATTAATCCATCCATCCACTTCTCAGGAGAAACAAGCAACTTAATTCTAAATAATTAGTTGGCCACTGATCATTCTATAGTTTTATTATATTTATCAACCTTGCCAAGGACTGGCATCCCATTCAGGACATCCGGTGTTTCCAGGATGGCCGCTTGATCCACTGCATCTGTGAACAAGATAAAGCAGTTACTGAAAAGGGCTTGATACAGTGTAATGTTTTAGCATAGTCTGAACATCTGTCTGTAGTAGGTTGTCTATTGCTCTAAACTGTAGTAGTGAGGCCAAACTGCTTGGTGTATTCTGCTGATAAACACGTTAATCATTTTTTCTTTTTTTTAACTTAATCAGTTGACTGAGACTAATGACTCTAAGGCAAGGTGCTCAATTCCATGACCATGTTGCCAAACTCACTGGGCAACACAAATCGTCTAGTTGGGCATGCATTTTCCTGCACAGAAGGTCATAGTGCTTTTGGAGGTGTTCCAATTCATATGTGTTTATTTATATATCTTGGCATTGATAGAAAATAAATGAAAAATGAAATTAAAAGATAGAAATGAAATGAAAAATCTGACAGATAAAAATGCTTTCATTAGCCAAACTTTGAACCCTTGTTTAATTTTTCTATAAATATTGTATGGTACTTTGTCTGGTTTGGGTTTAAGACTTAGGATATAACACTTAATATCACTTAATACTGTTCATTAGCCTGTTTTTAAATTACTTTTCCTTCAGTTTATCTTCTTTTCCTTGTTTCTGTTCCACTTCTTTTAGCCATCTGTTGGAGAGATAGAGAAGCCCCTCGCTCACTGGCAGGCCTGTCAGGGGCCCTACAGGCACACCACTATGCTGTGTATCACTTTCTCCTTCTTGGCACCTCCTCCCCCACTCCATATGCTCAATGCTCAAACTGGTACATAATGACAATATAAGACCCATATCAGACTATACATAGAGGGAAACTGTTCTTTGGTTCTTTAGTCAGTAATTAAGGTAGACATTTGGAGTAGAGGTGGCTTTCCTTGAATTTCTTCCAATTAGCTCTTTTTGTTGGCTGTCTTCAGTGATAAAGTAGACAAATTAAATCCCAGGGCTAGAAAGCCAATGAGATTTAACTATGAATATCTCATTATACATATTGCTAGATATCATAAGACAAAAGCCAGGTTTGCAAATGACCTAGTTTGACTCGAGATACATCTGGGAAGATTTTCTTCTTTATGTCTCTTGACATGGAATCAGACGGGATCTGTGTCTATTGGAAAGTCTGGTTCTGAACATATTACTTAGGCTCCATTTTCTGTGGACTGTTTATTGACCACTACATGTGGTCAATCCTACATGTGGTATCCTATATCCAGTCAATATCTAGTCCAATGTGAAAAAAACTCTCAGATTTTTTGGACCGATTCCTTTTAATGAATCATGTGAACTGGTTCATCTGAGCCAAATTGGTCTGTGCAACTGCCATACATTTATAACAATTTAGGCTTATAAAAAAAAGTGATTTTCCAACATATTCAGTGAATTTGAAAGCTCTTGAGAACCTAACAGTGAATGTACTGATTTCAAGATCAGTTGCAGCTGCTGTTGATGAACTTGTTGTTAAAACAAACCCTTTTTTAAAAAAAAATATGAAGATAGACATTCATAAAATTTGTGATTTATTGTCTGTGACAGGAATCAGTGCCACACATTCATGAAAATAGATGAAAAAGGTGCATTTCACCTGCATTTCACCTGCACCTGTAAGGGTGTATTTTTTATCATGTTGGTTGCATATATTATTGCTAGATGCTGTAGAAATGTATTAAACACTGTCTCTAAAAACTGCAATACAAACTGTGAATGCGAGTGAGTTGTGTACAAGGTTCTAGACACATGTTGCAATTTGGACATGTTACAGGTGATTTTCCAAGTGGGTACACAGGACAAGACTAAAGGCAGAAAAAGGGAAACAGGCAATGGTCAAACCTTGATGCGTACCCAGAGCCCTTTGTGCCTCAAGTACGGTTCGACTTGACCCACCATCTTCCAGGACACATGGGAGGCAAGCATCCAGACGTTTCTCTGTCCTGGCACCAAGGTGGTGGAATGAACTCCCCCTGAGCGTCCGAACAGTGGAGTCACTTGCTATCTTCAAAGGCCATCTGAAAACCCACCTCTTTCAAGAGCACTGGAATGAGCTAACTAACTCAAAGCTGTTACCACACTTATAGCAGTTATTGTATTCCCTATGTTTTGTTCTTCACTGGTTTTCTGTAGTTTAGGACTTTTCTGTAGTTTGGGACTTTTACTAGTAATGTTTATTAGGTAGTATAGGGCTAAATTCTAGCAGTATCATAGCTCAAAGTATTGAATTCAGGTCTACCAGCCTCAGCTTTGGATATTCCAAGTTAATGACTAAGCCCTCTTGTAAGTCACTTTGGATAAGAGCATCTGCTAAATGCCATAAATGTAACTGGCAATGGCTTGGTAACACAGGGTAGGCATCTGATACTTCTCAAGGGGAAACTGAGGGACATAAATAGTGACAGGAACACAGGACTAATTTAGACACAGGTGTAAGCAATTAATAAAACATAGTAGTATTCTGGTGAAGGGGAACAAGTGGAAACTAAAATGGTTGAGTTGGGTGCGGCCATATTGGCTGGCTGCCAGGAGATCTGGCAAGTGCTGTACAGGTCTCTAGGGGAAGTGCTTACTCCCCCAACTCCCACCCCCCCAAAGGAGCTCACCCTGTAGCAGAGGAAGCAGAGGAACCAAAGGAACGTGGTCCTGGAATTACAGGCTTGAGCAGAGAGACATGGAAGGTAGGAATTAAATTGCGGTGTCTAGGCAATTTATGTTACTTCATTGATTTGTTGGAGGATGTGAAATGGTCCAAGATAGCTGACATGCATCTTGTATCCCAGGAGGTTTCTCAGATCCCTGATTGCCAACTAGATTCTCCTGGGGGGCTTTCCTGCTGCATTTTCATGCTTGCATTTTCATGGCTTACATAGCTCTCTGCAACTGCTAGTGGGCCTGTTCCCACACCTGCTCACTCATGAGGAACCAGTCTCGACCATAGGAACAGGCACATGTGAGGCGCTCCATGGGTATAATGGGGGACGGTAACCTAGAACACACTGGAAAGGAGTTAGTTTGGTGGTGGTGTGGCACAGTTCAGCAGGTAGTCCAGTCATGTTTGTTTCTGGCCAGAGTGAAGGAACTTGTTCATTTTCTACTTGACTTGCTTGGCCTGCCAATTTGCTTGGGGGTGATACAGAATTGTGGGTGCTCACAGAAACTCCTAGCTTCTCCATAAAGCTGCTCCACAGTCAGGAAATGACCTGTGGGCCTTGTTTGCTGATGATATCCTCAGAGAACCCGTATTATCTGAAAACATGGTAGAACATTAATTTAGCAGTCTTAAACACAGAAGGGAGGCTTGGGAGAGGTACCAGACATATTGACCTGGAAAAGTGATGACTAGTCACCATGACTAGTAATACAGTGTTAGCTTGTGGCTCAGCTAAGCCAGGGCTAGGTGAGAAGAGGTTACCAATGAATGGGCAGTGGTAACAGCTTTCTGGATAGCATGGTGGGAGGAACCTTAACTTGGGCACAGGCTGAGCACAAGGTCATGTATCTGTGCAAACCTGAATGCATTCTGGGCCACCAGAACATCCGTTGTGTGCCAGGGTGTCCTGAGGTGGGTTTAGTGTGGGCCCAAGTTATTAGTTTGGCCCTCAAATGGGTTGGAACAAACACGAGCAGGGCAGGCCAAGCGGATATAGGATGGGGGCAGTGTACATCCATGAGACAGACACAGCTTTGGTATTTTCTGGAAACTGGGAGGTATGATATGATGAACTGAAATCAGGCAAAGAAGAGATTCTTGTGGTCAATTAATCACAAAAGCATAGTTGGCCCCCTCCAACCACTGTTGCCATTCTTCTAGGGCTAGCTTGATGGCCAGTAGTTCCCAATCTCCCACATTCTAATTACATTCTGCAGGGGATATCTACTTGAAAAGAATGCTACAGGGTGTAATATCTCCTTCTCCCCATGTTACTGAGACAGAATAGTGTCCACCTCAACAATGAAGGGCTTATCAGGTTGCTTGAGCACAGGGGCTGTGGGGAATGTTGTTTTTAGCTTTTCAAAGGCTGGGTTGCTGCTCCATGACTGTTTCTCATCCACCTTCTTTACTAGTGAGGTGAGGGGGCAGGCTGTGGTACTAAACTGGTACTGGATGAACTTCTAGTAAACATTAGTGAATCCCAGGAAATGTTGGAGTTCATTACTACTTCATGCCATTCAGTGATGACTTGGACCCTTTCCTGGCTCATGGACCCTCTCCTTTTCCCCCTGGGCTGATAATGTAACTCAAGAAGGTGATGCTTGAGACATGGAAAGTAAACTTTCCTTCTTTGACATACAGTTGGTGCTTTAGCAGCCAGGTCAGTACCTGCCTGACATGCTGCATTTGCTGTTCTTTATTAGAAGACTACAGGGGTTGGACAATGAAACTGAAACACCTGTCATTTTAGTATGGGAGATTTCATGGCTAAATTGGACCAGCCTGGTGGCCAATCTTCATTAATTGAACATTGCACCAGTAAGAGCAGAG
>JAOVVG010000047.1:16857934-16884757 GCA_028566375.1 Leptodoras nelsoni | reverse complement strand
GGACATGCAGACTCCACACAGAAAGGACCCAGACCTCCCCACCCGGGGATCGAACCCAGGACCTTCTTGCTGTGAGGCAACGGTGCTACCCACCAAGCCACCATGTCGCCATATATATATATATATATATATGCATGCTGCATTTTCCCAAGGTTCCTCTTGAGTGTCCAAATTAAATGTATTTGTATTTTCCTGGCCAAGGTCATGCTGGCTCTGGGTCCTACCCTGGTACTACTGAGATGGGATGCCAGTCGATCACCTACTGGCATGTTTTTGGGAAGTGGGAGGAAATTTGAGAACCGAGGAGGAAACCCACATGGCCCAGACAGAACATGTGAAACTGGAGAGAAGAAGCAACCTGAGCTGTGAGGTGGACCGTTACGTGTTCTACAGCGCTACGTTGTTGTAAATTTACATTGTTTTTAAGTTTAAGTGCAACAAAAAGTGAACAATTACTAGCTATGTTGTGTGAATTCAAATGTAATCATAATTTTGATTTTGATATCTAATTACATTAACTTTTTCAATTACATTGCTTTATCCATATGGGTTAACCCAAGCTTTAAAAAACACAAAAACTAAATATCACAATTTAGAGAGACACAGTGACAGAACAACACTTGTTTATTTTAATTCCACAATGCAACATGAGTCATTCCATACATTGCTGCTCTGTTTCAAATAGATCCCAGATGTTTTTACTCCCCCTCATGTCTCCGCAGTATGACATATGAATGTTAGTCAGAGTGAAAGCAAAGACTTTAATGCTGAACTTCAGGAGCACAAAACATCGCTAACCTCGATGAGATGCTAAACACTTTCCTGGCAAACCTTAAATATGATGTACTTGTATTTAACTTATTATTATGGGTGTAACGATGCATTGTGCCACGATGCATTGCGATGCAAAAATGTGACGATGCGCATCATGGACATATCACGATATCACGTGCATTCTGTTTATAATACCATCTAATGTAGTAACTAGCACGTCATACGTCATGTTCTCGTTCACCTCAGTATGAGTCGCAGCTTCAAAACAAAAGCATGATGCATGTAAAACGTGATGCAAATTTTTAAAGAGAGACAGTGTAGCGATAACCTACACCAGATGTGATCACCGGAGAGTGGGAATTGGCAAGTTTTGTAGGGTTTATTGTCTTCTGTTTAAATTTTGTTTAAAATATC
The DNA here is from genome assembly GCA_028566375.1 of Leptodoras nelsoni. Classification (NCBI taxonomy): domain Eukaryota; kingdom Metazoa; phylum Chordata; class Actinopteri; order Siluriformes; family Doradidae; genus Leptodoras; species Leptodoras nelsoni. Next base: position 16,883,569 of record JAOVVG010000047.1, on the reverse strand, counting down.
GTGAGAAAATCTAATCGTGAACTCAGCATCGTGAATCGAATCATGAGCAGACCGCATCGTTACACCCCTACTTATTCATTTAATTTATTAAACCAGAAGTATTTTAAAATCTGCTCTGCTTCTTTTCTGAGCCTGATTAAACATAAAATCATTTTTACAATTTAGTTGTGTCAAATGTAGTGTGTTTTGCCCCATTAAAAACAACAAACTAGATTCTGACAGGCTGCTCGAGCCTGCTCGTGGCTGGCAATGACCTCATCGTTGATGCATCTACACTGACATGGTGCCAGATTTTTGTTCCCCTTAACACATACATCTTGTTAGTACTAAATAACATCTGGAATAATATACTGTACCTTCTCACACACAGTCTAAATAAGCTGTAAATAAAAAAAAAAATGAACTATGCAGTTTTTGTAATAACACTCACTTTCTTCAGTTAATATTAAGTAGTACAAATGAGTCCCATTAACTAATAAACCTGGTGAACTGAATATTTCCATTAATAAGGGAAAGGTTACAGTCATTTTATGGCACATATTCCTGCCACAGGAATCATCATCATTGGTCCAACAGTCAGTCACTTCATTAGACTTCATGAGACAATCAATGACATCATCAGTCCGTGAGTCCGTCTATCAGTGACATCATACTGATTGTACTCTGCTGGTGCAGAAACATTACATAGCACACACACCTGATATACTAAAAACACTGTTGAAGTGATGCTTCATCTTGCACTTCTTTGTGATACACAAATCTTTCGGGAAACCACGCCAACATCAGGCAACATGTTATACATCATACATGAAATAAATTTAGCTGAATAGCAAATAAAATGTAATCTATCTCTAAGAAAGTCTAGTGGTCCTTTTGTGGTCCCTTTCCACAGATAGTGAAGGCAGGCTGAAAAACATATGGGCCTCGGTCAATGGTTTATCTAAAAAGCACAGGCTAGTATGATAATCAGTGTAGGTCTAAGGAAGGTCTCTAAAAAAATGGACTATAAAAGCATTATGCACTCTGATACTGCAGTTCTTATCACAACGCAAAGCTAAGTGGTGCAATAACTAGAAAATGCACACGCTCGACAAACCTGTATGTTCACTGTCCCACATAGATGCATGCACGTATTCAGGCACAATAACACACACTGAAATGCTAAACACTTCACCCGGATAACAATATGCACAACAGCACCAACATTGTGAATATTCAAAGGCAAAATTCAACACTCTAGCCCTTTTTTAGGTTCCACATCTTGATGACAAAAGCAAGCATCACTTAATTACATAATCAATGGCATGCAATCCATTTCTCTAATGCCCCTGTAACCAAATAATTGACATCATAAACATCAGTACCGAATCTACATTACATGGACGTTCAACTGTTTATAATGTTCATCTGTTCGAGTCTTTCTATCTTTTCATTCTCAAAACAAAACTGCACTGGGAAGTAGAGCTCTATTAGCCATAAGCATGACTAGAAAGCATATGTGCGTTCTGAAAAGACCAGGCATGTTGATTTCCTTCAGGACAACATCAAGTGGCAGTAATTAGAGGCACATATAACACCCAGTGATTGCATTTACACAATTATGGAACATTTTCAGGTTTCGAGATGCTTATGAGGTGGTGAATGAAGGCAACTCACCAATCAGCTTCAAGCTGTTCTGTAGTTTACATATACTGTACATGATGCACTAAAGGGGAACTGGTATCATTCTGCCAATCCAAGGCTGATTTAAAATGGCCATTATGTCCAAGTAGCCATGCCCTAAATGCCTTTTAAAGCACCATTTTCTGAGTTAATCTGATTTATTTAAAGATCTAATTTTTCCTTCTGCTATACAAATGTGATCAGGAGCATCGCACCGAGAATGTTTTAACAGAAGACCATGGATGGTGTACAAAATACGATTGCCTTTCTTTAAGAGTAGAGCTGTGTCTCAAATGGCGTACTATGCAATATGTCCTATATACCATACATTAGAGGTTTGAGTCCGGAATGGGATCCTGCGAGACCAAAACAAGGAAGTCACAGGAGAAGCCGGTTTTTACTTTCACACGGACAGGAGCGGATGGTCAGATGTGAAGCACGTGGGATTAAGGCCACATTCATTGACATGGGAGCATGTTGAGTGCTCATGTGGCAATGTGTAATGCATTCGTCAAGGTCATTCATTCATTCATTTTCTGTAACTGCTTTATCCAGGCAGGGGTACAATGGTTACAATTGAATAAACATACCTAAGTAATTGTAAATCTGGCAGGCAGGTGCAAACTGAACTGCAGGAGCAGGATGGGACTTTCTGCAGGTTACTGCATTTCTGCAGGATGGGATTTAGTCCATCACACATATGTCTATTAGACACAATGTATGTAGTGCCTAATTTATTTGAGGTTGTAACATCATTGTAACAAGCGAACATTAACCTATGGAGGCAGCGGTGGTTCAGTGGTGAAGGTTCTGGCCAACTGATCAGAATTACAAATCCCAGCACTGGTAAGCTCCCACTGCTGGTCCCTGAGCAAGGGCTTTAGTGCTGCTTGCTCTGGAGGTGTATTATCAGCGACTGATCCTACACCCTTTTCCCGGCTTCCTAGCAAGAAAAGTGAGGAATTTTACTGTACTGTACTTGTAACCGTAAATGATGCCTTTATCATGCAGAACACCAAAAGTAACATTTTTTTTTAACAAAATCTATCTCAGTTAAATGTGTATCTAATGGCATTCTAAATTACACCTGCTTTTCAGTAACACAAGCTACAGCACCCCCTGGTGGCTCTGTGATGTAACCATTCAGTGCAAAAAAAGGTCCACAGATTTTTCAGAGGTTTTAGTCCATCATCATGGCATTAATAGATCACCACATCTCAGGTTTAACAAAGTGAACATATCACTCACAATGACATATGCATAGTACGCCATCTGAGCTGAGGTCAGAATTTTAGTGCATCGACATTTTTGCAATTCTGTCCACAGTGCCTTTGTAATAATACAGATCACACATTCATGCGACTGGACTTTCAGTAGCCTTCAAAATAGTTTTTTATCAGAGTACAGTCTATCAACTGGTTTCCTTTAGTTTCCTGTCTTCATGTGTGTTCTAAACTATAAATGTTGTGAACAGTACATCACTGATAAATAATGCAACAAAACAAATACAATGCTGGCACTCCAATTCCCTTCACCACCCAGACAAATGTCAATAAATGACAGCAGGTCCATAACTTTCAATGTATTTAGTATACCAATGTACTTTGCTCGCCTTCCTTGCCTTCTCCTCGTTCCTGTTTTTACAGGGTTGCAGGTTATTCTTGTTTTTCTTCAAGGTAGGCTTTCACAAGCTTCCTCACATAGAAGGCTGTGAGGGCACTGCAGCACGTCGTGAAGACAAAGAGAGCCGCAGCATCATGAGCCAAGTCACCGTGCAGGTGCTCGTACAAGGGCCTTCGCTCGGTGTAGTCCAAACGCACAGCCTCAATCTGCATCAGTGTACATAAGACGAGAAACACGTGAAAGATCTGGTGGCCCTGGCCGATAAAGTCGCAGCGCCCAGGGAACCAGCACTCTGGATGAGGGTAAGAGAAGAAGAAGGCACTGATCAGAAAGAAGAGGATCTGATAAAAGTGGAGCATTACAGCCGGGTCGCTGCACCCCTTCTCTGAACTGTAGCAGGCGTAAATGCGATGCACCACCGGGCTGATATCTAAGCAGTAGGCCAGGGCTGAGGGCACCATCTGACAGAACTTGTGGCCGAACCTGGGCAGGCGTTGACTGGCATACTTGCCATAGCAGCAACCAGTGCATGAGAGCCAGGCCATGAAAGCAGCAGTGGGTAAGAAGAAGCTTCGAATGTGAGTATGCCACGTTTCTTCTACCGCATAGTAGAAATGCACCAGGGCGCTGCCGTACTGGTACACAGCTACACCCACATAGTCTAGGAAGTAAAAAGTGTAATTGGAGAGTTCAGACTTGGCAGAGAACAGATGGGCGAGAGTGCTGAAGGTCAGATAGGTGAAGGCAGTCAGGAGACAGATGAAGAGCGGCTGCGCGTGCGGGTCACGCAGGAAGTCGATAGTCTCTGACAATTCCCGGAACTTGGCGAGTATGACAAGCGAGGCTAGCAAGTGCGTCCACACGTTGATCGTCTCGTTATGCCGTTGGAAGAGAGAGAGGAAGTAATAGCGCCAGCTGTGGTCGGGTGGCCGGTAGCCTGTGAGGATGTTTGTCTCCCTGAAGACAAGGGGCACATCACTGATGCTCACAGTGCATGGCAGCCTGGGAAAGGCAGACTCCAGCAGCTGGGGGATCTGACGCAGTTGCTGCACATTTATGAACAAACGACCAATCTGCTCCATCACCACAGTCGCCATGGTGAAGTTGAATGAAGCTGAACACTCTGGGATCTGTAGTGGGCAAAAAAAAGCAAAAAAAACATCATGGTGAATGATCAGTCATGTGATTAGATAAGATAAGATAAGACAGCAGCAGAAAGACAGGTGAAGAAGAATAGATAAAAACACAGTAAATATATTCAATATACTATAATGTAAATTCTACAACAATTAGTTCTGACCAAGTGATCTTATTGGAGAAGAGGAATTCCATCAGTGCTGATAGAGGGCCAACTGTACATGTATCACTCTGCATTTTATTAACCATTAATTAAGCTACATTAACAACCGTTATATAATGTAGACTGCAAAAATGAACATATTTCCACAAATAAAAGATTAATTAGATATTTAATTTCAGAACTAAAAGCAATATCACATTTGAGGTTGTGTTGTTATACCGAATGTAATGCTATTATACAGAATATCAACTCAGCCTGTAGCCTCGTGCCTACAACCGAATCATAGCCATGCTGATATTCAGTATAACAGCACTCCCTCTCGTGATATTGCTTAAATATAGTGAATATGAAGAATAAAGAAAAAATCAAGTGAGCAAACAACTGTATCTGTGCAAAAAATGGTAAGTAAGGTAAGTGTACAATAAACAGATGAGCAAGCAGGTTGAGGTATTTACAGTGTCCATACATATACATACAATGTGAAATGACATAATAAAGATCTGTAAAAAAGTGTTTTAGCTAAGGGTATATGTAGGTGAGTCCAGTGTGGGGGGAAAAAGGTCTGAAGAGTTTCATTTCATTTCATTACAGTTCATTTCATTTGTATAGAACTTTTATACATACTTTATACATACATACTTTTGTATACATACTTTTCCACTTGCTCCAGTGCAGATCTAGTTCCCATAAAATTTGTTTGCTGTACCATATAATATGCAAATCAGCCCATAACCTGTGATCACTAAACGTTTGGTATGCAAAAGTTTACGGTCTAGTCACAAACTGCAATTTTGCATGTGGTTTTTCTCTTTAAGCCGTGAGAGCACTAGGCGTTCATCAGCGAGACTGCCAGGGAGTGCGGTGTCGAGCTACAGCTGATGAGAACGCAAGATACGGAGTGAGGGGAAACCCAGGGGAGGAACAGTATAGACATCAACAAGCATGGCTAGTAAGGTCAGGTGTCCGCAAACTTTCGGGAGATGCTGGTATAAGCACTACAACATCCTGAAAACAACTTTAAGCAGAAAGGATTTACTCAGTGGCTTTGGGAGTAACTATGGACAAATCACTCATTTCTTGCTGACATCCATTTTTGGAAGGAAAAAAACCCTGTTTCATTTCATGGTACTGCATCATCCCCCTTGTCACTTCACGTGTGTGGTTTTGTGACAAAACGACGTTTGGAGAGCAGACAGGATCGTCTGCGTTCCTCCTGGTGAAAGGTCCCTAATGCTGATCAGTCATGTAGTGTGCAAACCACAATGACTAACAGTAATAACAGGACAACGATCTGACGACTTGTAGCATGTCCAAGCCTTGAAGGGGCGGGGCTTTGTATAACAGTATTGTAAATCCAAAATGGACGAAATGCTATATTAAAGCAACAGAACAGGAGAACTGTGTTATCGCAAATAACATCTCTTCAATTGTTCTATTGCTTTTATACAGCAGTATTTACAAAATTAAGAAACCAAAGAGGCCCTGAATTTGATACTGAATATACTGCTTTAATACTGACAATACCTTCCACAAAAAAGTAGCTCCGCAACAAAGGAGTTGTTGTTATGCAACAGGGACAAACCCCTAGCCTGCCTTAAGCTTAACTTAACAGTAAGCTATACAAAGGAATATGGTTTATATAACACTACCAAGTATCATTCGTTTCAAATACAAAGTGCAATAAATGAAACTGAAAGGAGAAGAACAAAAAAACTAAAAATAATAAAATTCATGACATTAAAAGATAGTTTGGACATTTAACTGGGTTAACATGTTGTTTATGTATCTTATCTGGACACTTCCGTTCATTGTGCAGTTTCGGAAAAATCGGTCACCCTGTAGGATGTTTGTTAGCATCAAAGAGTCCGGCTTGCTCTGCTGGTGACCTCTGGACTCTCAACTGGGTTGCTCTGCACTGGACAGCACTCCAGCTTTGTCTGTCAGCCAGTGTGGATCTCCAACAGCTTTTTAATGAGCTCTCAGACGTGTAATTAGTAGTGCTATTTGTAATTAGTAATGGTATTTAGATTTCTAAAAATATACATGCTAGTTTAAGGTCACATGATAATTGAACAAGCATATTTCTTCTTATCAGTGTCCAGTAACAGGCATAATCTCCTTTGACTTCAGACCGGCATCAGACAATATTTGCTGTGGCTCGCAAGCAGTGGCTGGTGTGTCTGTGGCAGGTACCAGCCTCTCTGCATATACACAGAAACACTGGAGGTTTTTTCTAACTGCACAATGAACGGAGGTGTATAGATTATACATTACCATATACAAATAATGCAAAAAGCCTAATAAATAAATAAATTAATTAAATTATCTTTTAATTTATAATGAATTTTAGTTTTACTTTTTTGTATGCATGAAGTATGAAGTTTGTCACTACTTGGCGACACGTCACTCGTTACTTGGCGACGTGCCAGCAGAGCGATTATAGTTTTGCGATATATATATATATGGTGTGTTGTGGTGTGTTAGTTGACTGTGTTGATACCAAAATGGAGACAACTGGTTGTGTTGCCAGTCTTCCAGCATGCCTTGCCCCTGCCTGGCCCCCGCCTTGCCTCCAGCTTGTCCCCGCCTATTTTGTAACATGAACAGCAAATGTTTGGTGTAACCACGGCTTCAACACAGACAGTCATGGACCACATTCATATGTCTGATGTATTAGGAGAGGCATTTACTGTCAATTGTGCCTTGGAAAGATCTAGCTACCCTGCTGTCCAATTACCATAAAAAGACAGTCCATGCTGGTCAAACTGGTTGACTATTATTTTCTCAGCTTCCTAATAACTAGACTCAGCTGCAATCAGGCGCCAAAAAGTGCTGTAAAGTTAACATCATCTTAACTGGCAGAGAAAGTGTTCAGCATGATGCTCACTCTACCACAACTAAAAAACTAATCCCTCTTCAATAAAAATGTAAAATTTTCTCTCAAACTCAATCCACAAAGGTGTGGGTGCAGGTTTTCCTTCCAACCAAGCAGAAGCCACACCTCATTCCACCGGTGTGTAATCATTGAATCTAATCAGTGGATCTTGACTTTCAGTGGTGTGTGGCTTCTGCTTGGTTGGAAGGAAAACCTGCACCCACACAGCCCTTTGTGGATTGAGTTTGAGACCCCTGCCTTACAATAACCTGCTTATGATCTAGCATTCCTTTCTCCTACCAGCTATCAAAATGGTCTGTACCAGTTCCAGTTTGACCAGCTCAACCTGTAAATTACATGTCAGACATCCCAGAGTGCTTTGAGTCATCATTTTCAGTAAATCTGTCATAAACATGCCTTTATGAAATCTGATCTCATGTAATGTTTAGACAAATGTGGGTGAAATAAGCAGTAACCAAGCACTAAACATAACCTTTGTATCTTTTCATACAAACTTACCAATGTTAAATTTGTCTTTTAAGACTATTAATTGTTATGCTGTACAAGATAATCACAATCCAAACCTTGGCTGAATTCTATAACAGACTGTCAGATAGCCTGTGTTATATTAAATGATAAAGCTCCACTAAAGATAGACCAGCAATTGAAGTAAATGGCTACGTTCTGCTCACATCAAAAGATCAGGACTCATGCTGAAAACGGGGCTGTGTGAAAAGAAGTGTTGGTCAAAGTGAGCCTGGGATAATACGGATATTAATCTGTCCATGTACATGGTTTGTTTATGTTTCCACTGCCACCAATGTTTCACCTAATCCTATGTCACCCTTGTATTTGTGGCTTTCTGATGAGAGTCACAACAGCAGTCACAACCTGCTAAGTTGGCTCACAAGATCAATCACAACCCAAGAATTCTTTTAAGATGTGATATTCGTCTGTAACAGCTAAACCTGGATTAAGATCATTTTATGCTCATACATTGATTCAAATGATTGAAACCACCAAGTGGCAACTAGTAAATTCATAAAATAAGACAACTGTGTAAAACATGGTGTAGTCATTGAAGAAGAAATCTAAATATTACTGCTGTCAAATTAAAGCGTTAAAGAATGCACTAACGTGTTAAAGAATTGACTGTAAATAAAAAAACTAACGGCACTAAAATTTTTAACGCAGGTTAAAAATTAGCAAAATTACAAAAACCAACACAAGCAATCCGAAATTGTCTGCGACGTTACTTGTTTTAGTCTCTTCATAGGGAACTCGGGTCACTAAAACGGCTCTATTTGGAACGTGCTGCAATGTCATCAACAGCGGATAGCATCAGGGCACAACTTCATTACAGAACTTGGCTGTATTTAGCATGATAAATCAAACACTGTCCAGACTAATTTTGTATGCTATAGACACTTTTGAAATAAATGTGATAAAACATCTATGAATGGTGGGTGATGTATTTTAACTTTGGTTACGTTTAACTCGTCGTGCACAGTGCTCTGATCTCTCGTGTTCAGTGTTAGGATCTCCTGACTTGTTAGCTATCATAAAACATTACTAAAGATTCAAAAGAACAATAGAGAATAAAGACGTTCTAGCTCTTTTTGAGTTACGATATTTTTATGTATGTTACATCAGTTTAATGAGCGACATTGACGACAAAGGCGACGGATCCGCATAACACATATGCAAACTCCAATACACTTTGAAATATATGATTTTTTTTTTTTTTTCTTATTTCCTTTACTTGAACTTTTGAATTCTCATTGTAAGCTATTGTTATACTGTTTCTGTCCCTGATAATTACTTATTCCTCTGGCATTCATTCATCTTCTTGGCCACTTATTCCTTTTCAGGGTCACGGGGGAGCCGGTGCCTAGCCAGCCACAACCCTAGACAGGGCGCCAATCCATCGTAGGGCACACACACACACACACACACACACACTCGCGCACACACACACACTAGGGCCACTTTAGAGATGCCAATCAAGCTAACGTGCATGTCTTTGGACTGTGGGAGGAAACCGGAGTACCCGGAGTAAACCCACGCGGACACATGCAGACTCCACACAGAAAGGACCAGACCGCCCCACCCGGGGATCGAACCCAGGACCTTCTTGCTGTGAGGCGACAGTGCTACCCACCGATATTCCTCTGGCAATTAATAATAAAAAAAAATACAGAAACTCCTTCCTTTCCATTGTTGGGGCGGGTCTCTGAGGTAAAATCGCATCAACCAATCACATAGCAGCAGCACAACAGAACTTCCAGTGAAGTGATATACCCATGTTCCCTAGCTCCCTACACACTGTACAGTTCCCTTTAAATAAAAAAATTAAAAGACACGAATAGTCTTTAATATTTCATTTGAAATCCACTACTTCAAATTCAAGTGAATAATGAGGCGACAATCAACAGTCATTTCTCTTAAAATAGACCAGTGATAAATGGCAACATTTTCAATGCCCCTAGCTGCATGTACAACGCAAATCAATATGTGCGTTAACCCCGCGATTAACGCGCAATTTAAAAATTAATCGCGTGACAACTCTGCTAAATATCTAAACGTGACATTTACCAGAATTGTGCGATTTCTCAACTGCTTTAAATCAGGAACTGGTACTAAAATATGGTGCAAGTCGCCTGTGTAAGGGACAAATGCACTAGAGAAGAGCCCGTAAATTAGCTGCAGGGTTAAAAGAAAAGCTCAGCAGCAGGTCCTGAGACAGTTAAAGCCCTCTGAATCATTTAGGAGCTAATGGCATCATCCGACAGCAGGCCACAGCGCTCTCCACAGCGCCGAGCAGGAGCGCTGCAGCTACAGGCTGCCCTCGTGCAGAATGTTCGAGTTAACGCACTTTACCGGATAAACAAATGAAGGCGAGAAAAGACAGACTTTTAGATGTGCAGTTCCTTTAGTGACAATTCAGTTTGTTCTGAAAGCGTTCAGTTTACGCTTTCGACGGACATTCACGCTTTCAGCGATATCAGGCTAGATTAAAAAAATACAAAGTGCATTGTATAATTACAAAAAAAACCCACCGCACCCCATATTTATAAGATAAAATACAGATAACTGACATGATGTATTTTCTCATTACCACCGCCTAATACTCATGGATACGGCACGGGTAGTAAAACTTACCTTTTCAGGAGCCGATCAGCGAAAACGGATTTATGCACAGCCTTTTATACGCTCTGGTGAAGACCTGGAACAGAAACATGATGAAAGCTCAGTATTTGCAGATCTTTTTTCCTGCGGGTGAGGCTCCTGTCAGCGCCCTGAAGAACCAGACAGCCGAGTTGTGCAGCGCGAAAGAAAGACAAGCGGTTCAGCCAATCAGGCCACGGCGCTGTCACTAACGCAATGTGTTCCGTCCAAGATCCACCAATGGGAGGAAAGATTAATAGACTGCAGCCTTTAGCGCTAGGTTACAATGTATGAAGAGGGTGAAAAGGACACGCCCACTTCCTAATAACGTCGCCTTAGCAGCAAGCTAAATAAAAGATGGTTCAGTGCGGAAGACGATTATTAACGTGAAAAAACGTCAGCTATGATAGATATGATATGAATTCGTTGTTGCTTAACGAAGGACCGATGTGTGCGAAATGAACGATATTGCGAAATGTCACAGTCTAACAAAGGAGTTATTATGTGACATAGACCTGTAGTGATTCTGATGTCTGTATACCAACGTTCTTTACACATACACAACTGATTACTTTTTGCTTAAATGCAGACAATTTTCTAGACGATTCTTATTTTCAAATAAACGTTTACTTTTTGGAGGCCTACAAAAATAGGAGCAGGTGTTTCTATTTTGTATTTTGTCCCTTTTGGTTTGGACTATATTGACCCAATCCTGCTATAATTAATAGTATATAAATGTATTAATAAATTGTTCCATCAGGTGAACAAAAGAACAAATAACTACATTTTTATTTCAGTATTCATTAACTCATTTGATTTATTTTATAAGGTATGTATTTCCTTCAGCTGCTCCCATTCCTTTGGGTCGCCAAAGCGGATCAAGTCCGGATATTGTCTGGCACATTTTTTACGCTGGATGCTCATCCTGACACAAACCTCTCCCTTAAGCCTGGTGTTGGGACAGAGTTGAGCAGTGTGTTGAGGGCCTTGCTCAGGGGCCAGCAGCAGGAGCCCCGGTCAGTGCTTGAACCCCCGACCATCCGAACCATAACCCGGAGTCCTAAACTTCTGGACTACCACTGGCCAATTTGATTTATTTTAATAATTATATATAGTTCTTTATAATAATGTAGGGATGTGGATGTAGTAGCTGAGCTCAGAGTGATATCGGATATATTCTGCCTCTTTTGCAGACTATATAATAATATTGTAGAAAGGCTGGGAACTTTGGTTAAGTTTCTTCATTTTCTCTGTAGGACTACATATTCTGAAAGAACTATAAAGCCTGTTAAGCTGCAGAGTTTGTAGTAAGGCTTTAGCTACCTTACTGTACAAGATAGGTCTGTGCAGCCACTTGATTGCACAAGCTGTTATACTTGCATATAAAGTATTCCACTAACAACAACCAGAGATTAGCTGCATCCTAGAAATATGAAGGAAAATATTCAACGCTGGCTTTTCTGGAGCAATGAATGGCCATGATTGTTCCACAGATAGTTCAGAAGTAGTAGCATGGGGGTGCATCAGTGCCCACAGCATGAGTGATCTGCATATATACTGTATGTGAAGTTACCATTGATGTAGAGCCTTATATTGGTATAGAGACATATTTTGCCATCAAGATAACATCTTTTCCCAAGAACTCCATTTCTATTTCAGCAACAATTAGTATCTTCAATTCCCAAATGATTTAAAAAATATAATTAAAAGAAAAGGTGATGTGACCCAGTTGTAAGTTCTTTAGCTCCTTTGCCTTTTTGTCTTTTAAATAGAGGTACAGTGTTCAGTTTTATTGCAATTTTAGAAAGTGCTCCAACTTTTCTGGAAATGGGGTTTGTACATTAATACCTGCTTTTATTTTGTTATTGATTATTTGTCCTCTTTTCATTTAATGGAGTAATTGAATAATAAAGGTATATATTATTAATTATGTCAGGATTAGGCTGCATAACATGGAACAGTTGTGTAAATATCATTTGTTCACCCACACACAGGCTAAGGTTAACAATGTGGCTTTGTAGGCCTCTGTGTGTGAATAGAGCTCCTTCATCAAAAATTTAGACACAGCAGGTCCATGAAGCATTTCTGCACTTTCTACTCCCACTGTAACTATGTCATTTATGAAAGGTGCTGCATGAGATTGAAGGCCATATTGACTTTGAGATAGTTTTGACAGATTTTGTGATTATGGTTAAAAGCTGGTGCTAATAGATCTTACATAATTTAAATGACCACAAACATCTTGTGCGCTTTGGCCCTTTTACTGAGGCCTGCACAAGCCTTTATCCCACGAGAGGAAATTACATACATCAATAGCAGAACTAAGCATCTGTTCAGAAACAAAACTGTCACCACATTTGAATAACCAGACTTACACTTCAAGCACAAAACTGTTTTTAATTCTTCATGCTGAAAATGGACGGTGCTAGTAAGGAGTACATGACATTGCAAAAGGAGTAAGTCTTATTACATTACTAAATTGAAAAATTGTCCTACTTAGACAAAAAGGCCTAAGTGGTAATGCAAAACCTTATTAAATGTAATATTTTGTAGTCATAACGGGAGATTCAGTGTAAAGATTACTTAGGTTGGAATTTGGATTTAGAATTTTGGGAGCAGTTTATAGAAACAAATGTACAAAAAGTCTCATTGCATGATATTTAAAAACGAAAGTGTATTTACATTGTGGAAACATACAACTTATTTTATTCGAGAGTCAAATGAGTTCAGGTTTGCTTTGCATGGGTATAAGCTGATCAAAAACCCTCATTCAGTTGATTTTTCAGTTGCAGATCACGTCTTCCTACCAACCTCTCCAAAAAAAAAAAAAAAAAAAAAAAAAAATCAATAATGAAAAATTGCTGTGCCTTCAAATGGGCCACTAGGTGTCAACACATACAAAACAGAGAAGACCTTACTGCCTGACATTACGGGCAATGTTCACACGTTTGAGTAAATGCTCTTTTTTGGTTCGCCTCTTTTGAGATAAAGTACATCCAATATAGAAAGTGTGTTTATGAATATCAAATACAGGTCATAGTGTGCGAATCATTTAGTAATGGCATCCGACAGCAGGCCACCGTTCTCCACATCCTCAAGTAGGAAAGCTATAGCTACAGGCTGAGTTACTGGAGAATGTTCTAGCTAATGCACTTTACCAGATAAAAAGATGAAGAAAAACACTGCTACATGCAACAAAAAAAAAATGACAGCTTCTGAGATGTATAATTCCTCACTTTAAAACAGACTAGACCTTACTGCCCAACATTACTGGAAATGTTCACACATGTTTTAAGTGAATGCTGTTTTTTTTTTGGTTCTAATATTTAGAGATAAAGTACATCCAGTATAGAAAGTGTGTTTATGAATATCAAATACAGGTTATATTGTCAATGCACATGTTTGTCTGCAGTGGGATATTAATACAGATCTGTGCTTCTCTGGGAATATTAACAAGTTCACCAATGCCAAGTTAAATGCAGAATGTGCTTGTTAACCAGATGGAAAGAGAGTTACACAGACAAGCAGACAGATATTATTTGTTCATAAACAAACATCTACAAAAAGGGCAGATCTAAAACTGTTCAACTCTAAAACAGAACAAGCAACTGTGCAACTTTTTTTAAGCTCGAAGAACTGCAGTTTTGACATACACAGGTACAGGTCAACTTGCACAATGCAATAAACAAAGCCAGAGACCTATGTGTAACACAGGCATGCTTCCCAATAGGATAAAAGACTGCTTATTTAACAGGCTGCAAGTAGACAACTCTACGGGTGATGGAAATATAAAGTACGTCTGAGCACTGGAAGATAAGATGATAATTATGCACCTGCTTCTCCCTAACCTTTAGCTAAAAAGTGTCAAAAAATAAAACACATAATACTGGCCATATAATGGAGCAAAAATAAATCTTTGGATAAGTAAAAAAAAAAAAAAAAAAAAAAAAGTAACATCCCTAAAACTGAGTAGCACAAAAAAAGAAAGAAAAAACCCTCAGTTGTCTTCAGCATCACCTCCGTCTTTTGTTTCTTTGTTCTTTCGGACTTCTTCAATTTTCTTGTCCTAAAATGAAATATTCAAGGAAAAAAATGTAAGTGACTAATAGGATTCATTCCAAGCTTTGTGAGGTATAAATGAGATTTCTGCTTACCTTCTCCTTAAATTTCTCATTCATTGCTGCCATCTGTTTTGTACGGTTTTCTTTATTTGCTTCCATTTTCTGGTTAAGTTTCTCCTCTGCCATCTTGCTGAAGTTGTTGTTCTCCTCCATTGCTTTCTGGAGAACCTCCTTCTCGTGCTCTCGCTTTTCAGCCAAGTGCTTCAGGACCTCTGCCTCATGACTCTGAAGAGAATTATTATGTAATAATAATAATAACCAGAATTGTTACATCGTAGGTCCAAACTAGCTAGTAACTCAATGAAAAAAAAAATGGGACAAGCAGGATAACCAAAACAAAGTGCCTTTAAGGGTTGTGCAGAGTATGCCATTCAGGAAGACATTAAATAAAAACGCACATATAAAATGCAAATATTAGACTAATTAAAACATTCACTTCTGCCATACTAGATTTATGCATAAATAACTGTGTATTTACAATCATGTCATTACTTTACGTCTCTCCTCTGCTGCGTCCAGTTTCTTTTGGATCTCATCCAAAGACACCTCCTTCTTTTTGGGGTTGGACAGAGGGAATTCTCCCTTGGTGTCTGGTGCTGTGGGGCTCAGAATGACCTCAAATGCCTGTCCAGAAGCACGCTTGTCCAGCTCCTTAACATGAATATCTGTGAATGGCAAGATAATAAGAACTACAGAACACGGTGCCTCATGTGGACAACGACTTCATTAATATGAAATAAAACACGCTGTGTGGAAAAGCATGTCTGTGTTTGTTTTCCAGATTACCTCCAGAGGACGCCATTGCACTCTTAAACTTGAGCGTTGCAAATACCTACAGAAAATACGCAAAGAAACCAATTTCAAAATATGTATCATCATCATTTTGCTTTTGCATGACAGAAAGCCCAGTTCTTTCTCTCTGTATAGCACAAAACAACGGTCTGTCAATGACAGATCCATAACACATATATTATGTTACAGCCCTGTTCTCCTGTAAACAACAGCAGTCTGACAGCATCATGTTTTCCTCAATACTCTGTTATAACAAGGCTTCGGATGTAAAGACAAAAATGCAGCAATACAACATGGACCTGAACGGTATTGTGATTAATTTTTGTCCGTTTATTTGTGCCTTCTGTCTCTGTCACTTAGCATTATGGAAAATGATTCACAGAGGAATAATTCACAAAACTGCTTGTGTGTGTGTGTGTGTGTGTGTGTGTGTGTGTGTGTGTGTGTGTGTGTGTGTGTGGTGCAAATCCATGTGCATTTCTGTGATATTGTCCCTTGGGTATGGAGTCAGATGGATTTGGGAGTGGTGCTGCCTGATCACTGATCATCATTTTTCAGTTTCTATTTCAAACACAGCTGTTCTGTTTGCCAGCATTGTGAACATGGCAAGCATGTAACTGGCAAGAAAGGAAAGAACGACAGGAAAAACAAAGTCTGTTTTGTCCCTTGAAATTGTCCTGCTGTTCTGAGAGAGACGACTATAGTGATATAAGTGAAGCATCACCTGAAGCGCTTAAGAATACAAACGGCCCTGAGAGGAGGCATTAGGAGGCTAAATATATTCCGTTTGAGCTGAAATAAAGCTGTCTGATTGAACTGGGTGGCATCGATTTGCAGGTCATAAACATCGAGCCTGTTGAGCGGGGTTAGGTGAAATGGGCGGCAGCTCAAGGACGGAAACAAAGGAGATTTTGTGTCTGTAACGAACAAAGGCGACGGCGGCGTTTTCCTCCGGTCCGTTTCACACACGGCCACGTTCATTCCGCATGACCGACTGAAGATCAGCCCGGACCTCATATAAAACATGATCACTGGGAAGGGTTGTGACATGATAACAATAGCCTGTTAGTTTTAATGAATAGACGATCTGAGGAGGGTGAAGGAGGTACACACACGAAAGTATTACTCTGCAGGATATATTACTATGCAATTCTGCGATTGTTGGAAAAAAAAGATCAATGCTGAACATAATGAGGAATGAGTTTCATAATCAGCACAGATAAATAAGGTGTCACGTGGTATGACCGAAGCTGTCACACCCAACATCACTCGACGTCGCTGCGCCTATACAATTTCACTACAGATTCCAAATGTCCAAAAAAAATCTCCATAATAAAAATATAGATTTCATTTGAAACGTCCATTAATGGCTTTGCATTGCGCTGTCATCTGAGAACAATCAGTGTGTTCAGTGAAAGGCTGCGGAGACAAAGGCACTGTTGACTTGCATGTGCTATGCTGAGGATATTTCCTCCGATGATGGCTCGAGACATCACAGAAAAAGCTCGATAAATCATCAGATGAGTATCGGGATGCGGATAGATTTTTTTATTAATTTGTTAATGCCTGCATCTCATCGTGTCAAAACAATAGCTATGTGTTGCACTGGCCATACACCCAAACAGCCGTGCATTTTCTTTTAAAAAAAACATAGTCAGCTATGAAAGACTCTCTGACCCCAAATCAAGCATGTCAAAATCATTTATTATTATTTCCACTAATTCCTTTAGCCTCATAAAATGAGCAGCTTTACCCTGACAATTCATACCTGTAGAATAACCTGCGACATCAAGGTAAAAACAGCTACATCTATAGCATGCATACTGAATGAATAACACAATTTAACGAATTCAACTAACTTTTCAAATAGCTAAGCCATTACCCAGGCATCTCTGCTTAATGGACCACTATGAGCCATGTTGCCTCCATGCCTATTGTCTGCTTCTAACGCTTAGCCTATGTGTGCATGCAAATGCAGGAATTTGAGGAATTTATGGAAACACTTTTAATGCAAAGGATTTCACAGCGTTTTTTTTTATAATGGGAACAAAGGCACATAGCAAAGCAACAAGAGAACTGAATAACACACCCACCTCGGATGCTGTAGGAAAAAGCACTCCCAGTCTGACTCCTCAGGCGCTGAGGCTCCAGTCTGCATCAGCACCGCGCGCTCGCGCAAAAAAGGGACCAAAGCGGGTGACGTCATGTGTGAGGCTAATCGTGATTGGTTGAACTGGACACTTGAACAACGCAGCAGGTTTGTGAGAATTTGGGACGTAGTTAGTGCTCTAACTAGGATTTAAAATGAATACATGGTTTATAATTTATATATATATATATATAATTTGAAAATTTGAAAAAGGTAAACTGTCATATTTTATGTTCTTTACATTCTAGCCTTTTTGTGTTAAGTTTGATCATTATGCCTTACAGCTTATGAAAAGCAGTGTATGCCATGTATCTCATGGTCTAGTTCAGCACACACAACCACAATCATGGGGAAGATTGCTGACTCGACAGTTGTGGAGAAGACGATCATCATCAACACCCTCCACAAGGCCACAGGGGGTCATTGCTGAAAGGCTGGCTGTTCACAAAAGAAATATTCTAATCATTTCAAATACTGGATTTCTGCTTTTCATGAGCTACAAGCCATAATGCTTGAAATACTCAAGCTCATTGCACGTCTCTTGATGTGAAATGAATATAAAATATATGATGTGTTTACCTTTTTCAAATGTAATTATGAAGAAACATTACAACCAGCTCCTTCTATCTAGACTCTTTGTCCATTTTATTAGCTCCACTGACCATACAGGTCACTGTAGTCCATCTGTTTTCCTGCAGAAGTTGTTAGCCACCTTTTATGCTGTTCTTCAGTGGTCAGGACCCCCACAGGACCTCCACAGAGCAGATATTATTTGGTTGGTGGATGATGTGATGATATATAGGATATATGATATATGTGATGATACAATTGGATCATAAACTGCAGTGCTGCTGAGGTTTCTAAACACTGTGTCCACTCACTGTCCACTCTATTAGACACTCTATTAAATATATATACTGTGTGTTTGTGTGTGTGTACATGTGTGTGTGTGTGAGATCTCAGTGACTTGGCATGCTTGTTGATGCCAGATGGGCTGGGCTAAGTATTTCTGAAACAGCTGATCTCCTGAGAGTCTCGAGAGATTACACAGAAAACAAAACCATGCAGTGAGCAGCAGTTCTGCAAGAGGATACACCTGGTTGATTAGAGAGGTCAGAGGGGAATGGTCAGAGTGATCTGAGCATCTCAGTACACATATGTCAAACCCTTGTGGTGGAGGAGCTACAAGTATACGGATGTTACATATAAAGCAATACAAACTGAAATGTGTAATTTGTTCATTAATTTAAAGCTTTATTATCAAGATTGAGTATAAAAGGAGCAAGGGATGGGTCGTGGTTCACCACTTTGTGCCAAACTTCATGAGAGAATTGTCAGTCAGTTCAACGAGGTTCTAATTGCAAGAATTTAGATCTTTCACCATCTACAGTTCATAATATCATGAAAAGCTTGACAAAGTCCCCAGAAAACTTGGTGCTTGAAGGCCAAGTGTGGAAGCTGCTGCTGAATGTGTGTGACCATCAAGCCCTCAGGCAGTATTGTTTGAGAAACCGCCATGCTACCACAATGGACAAAGCCGCATGGGCTAACACTTAACAAAGTCTGCCACTGCATCAAGAAATGCAACCTGAAACTGTATTATGGAAAGAACTACCAACGAGTTCTCTGGGCCCAAAGTAATCTGAGATGGACTGAATGATAGTGGAAACATGTTCTCTGGTCAAACGAGTCCAAATTTCAGCATGTTTTTAAAAAAAATGGATGTGAGATTATACGTGCATAGGATGAAAAAGACCAATCAGCATCAGTGATCTGTTGTGCTGCTGTTACATGATTGGCTGATTTGATTTTACCTCAGAAAGCCGCCCCCACAATGTGAAGTATTTGCATTTTTGTCATTAATTGCCAGAGGAATAAGTAATTATCAGGGACAGAGTAACAGTATAACAATAGTTTACAATAAGAAAAAAACAATGATAACATATTAAAAAAGGACATAGGAGTTTGCGTATGTGTTAAGCGGATCAGTCACCTTTGTCAGCATTGTTCCTTTCAATCTTTAGCAATGTTTATGATAGCTAATGAGCTAGGAGAGCTGTTTTTTTTTAAACTGTATTTTGTGCTATGTGCCATAATAAAATTGTTTTATGTAATAATATTCCTCTCTGTGATTGGTACAGAAATATTGGATTGGTCTTTGTGCTATCACAGTATTTTTGAGTAAAAGAACTGTTTCTCCAGTCTCACAAAGATAATCTCAATGAATAGCTCTTACCCCAAGAGTATAGACATTTGCCACTTTACCTTTAGTTAGGCATAAATTATAATTATTATTATACTTTTATAAAGACTTTTCCATTGATTATCAATCCATTTATCTTCAGTTATCGCTTTATCATGGTCAGGGTCCTAAATTCAAAGCTTTTTGTGGGGACACTGGGCTTGAGGCAGGAATTAACCTCGAGGAAACCAGTGCATACAATGCTTGAAGAACTTGTGTAACTTTAGACAATCAGCACCCCTCTGTTCATCATATTAAGTCAAATCAGTCATTTATTGCTTTTCAAGTCTGTAGAAATGGGTCATGTAGGGTGAGACTTCTTCAGTTACATGTGATACAAACAGCTAAACAGGGTTTTTGGTTTTTGTTCAAAATATAGTGATATTGGACCTAATATGACATAATTAGAGAACTTAGAATGACTAGCTTGTCTAAAATGGTTAGTTCAGAACTGAACATGTATACTTTCATATATACATAAATTGAGCAAGGGATACTGTAGTCATCACTTCTTGTTAAATTCATTCTGTCCTCCATGACCATGCAACCAAATGCCCCTTCCCCCCTTTTTTCTCCCCAGTTTGCCAATTCTCACCCACCAGCCAACTCTCCCCTATCATACAACATCTCCCTTGAACTTTCAGAGGAAAGTGATACATTCCCTTTTCAGTATACATGATACTCACAGACAACCATCATTGATTATCATCACAAGAGCGAGTTAGAGAGAGAGAGAAAGCAAGAGAGAATGTCTTCCCTCCCACTCTGAGGGCACAGCTGATTTTGCAGCCTTGATTCCAGGCCACAGTTGCCTAGATCGGAAATTTGAATCTTGACAATGCCAAAGCATGAACACATTTCTGTCATGCCACTCGGGAGCTGCATGCAACAACCTTTCAACTTGGGCAAACCAGAACAACTGCTTGACTTTGGTGCACTCCTTAATTTGTTGATTGTGTAACACAGGTATCTGGCTGTTGCTGTTATCTTTACATGTGCCACAGAAAGCTCACTTGTAACTTCCCAGAGATGTTTGTTCTAAAATACGTCTAAAATAGGTAGTTGACTTTACCATGTCATTCAAGCAGCAGTGCTGTGTCTGATGGAACTGGTATTGTTTTTTTATGTTGTTGATTTTTTGCTAGATTTAGTAATAGCAGACAATCCCAGGAGAGGGGAGCAGATGGTACAGGCTGATTCACCCCCCCTGGGGTCACTGCTGCATGTTCAAAGACAGGAAAAACGCATAGACAGAGAGATTCCTTGCTGAGCCTAGTACTCTGTCCAACAGGCATAATGTTTTCCTGTGGTGCCAGATCATTAAGTCATCTGTTTAAAATAAGGAGCGTTCGAACAAATCTAAGGTCATTGCCGTGCACTCAGAATTTCTCTCGTCAAATGTCATTACTTCTACAATTCTAACAATTCAGGTATGTAGCAGCATATTCATGTATGTAGCAGCATTCACATTATGTTACTGACAACAAATCTGTGATTCACAGGTGTGAATATTTTGCAGTGCAATTGGATATGTGAAGCTGAAATCATAGCTTGATACCTTGTGAATAAATGTTTGATGTTTAGCCTAGGGCAGGGGGGTTGTGTGTAACACCGAGAGTGAGAATGAATTTAGGGTCGAGCTTTGTATGCTCGTACACATGCCTGGTCATGTGAGCTATGACAAGGAGAGGTGATGTCACTGTCTGCAGTGTCGTCTTCTTTTTAGAGCTGAAGATTAGGCAAGATGATCAGGCTACTGTATTCCAAAAGATCTTTATAACAGTGTATTTGACATATTGGGTCTGTTGTTTATTTATTACAAACAATCAAAATCAGTTATTCAACCAGTAATGAGCTCTGTGACAATTTGCACCAAATGATCATGTGGATATTGAAAGCACAAATGCCCAAATTTGCAGGCTGGATTCTGCATCAAATGTCATCCTGTTCCCTGAGCCCAAAGTGGGTCATTTGCAAATATTCATGGTACGCACACACACATGAGTGTACCATGAGCGTTTGCAAATGACCCACATTCAGGTTGTAATGCATGTTAGGACAGAGTACAACTGAAGTCCCTGTTATTGTGGATCATATACAGTATCTAAATTCTTAATATCAACCAAAGAGGCAGCTTTAACACAATTTTTACACATCGCAGCTTCATTTGGCTCATTGGGTGACATCATACTAAGTGACATCACAGTGTTATGTAATACAAAGCCTCTCTTCCTCCCTTAGAAGAAACGTCGCCCTCACCCACCCTGCCAGGCATGACATACACTCACATGCTCTTTACATGCCGCATTAAATACGGTTCCCTCGTTCCATCATTCCCTCTTGTTCCCTTTCTCTCTCGCACCTTAGGGAAAAATTCTTATAAGAAAGGCATGTCTCGGTTTTCATCATACAAGGAACCATCATGGAAACAGAACAGTAAAAGACAAAGATTACACCTCACCACTCCAAAAATGGACTTGTAATGTAGTGTATGTGTGTATGTAGTGTAAAGCGTTAGTTTTCCATCAAAATAGTTCACATGTATATAAAGTCTCCCCAGCATCCATTAGTTTTAAATTATAGACAGACTAATAAATGAAAAAGCGTTCCTTTTGGGATCATGTACATCATTTATATGTGAGTGGTAATTCTGAGGAAGAGCTATATAATATGATTCTGAGCACCATAAATATCTCCTAATACACCTCAATTCATTAGTAAGCACGAAGCATTTCTAGGCTCTGATATAAAATATAAAAATTTCCGACACAGTGCTGTTTTGAATCTAATTGTTTATAAGATTTTGATTAATTTTCTATATCATGGCTCAGTGTCACCTGTAAACCCAATGACAAGTATATAGTAAGTCTATAGCAACAACTAATTCACAGGGTCTTGTATGGCAGGTGCTCAATATAAGAAGAAGAAGAAGAAGTAGCAGAAACAAAGAAGAATATAATCATGAAACTTTCTATAATTAATTCATATAACATTTATGGAAAAGGTTTCTCAAGGATCCACTGGACTTTCTGGGGAGGTTTTCTTGTCTGTGTCTTTTTTGTCTTGCTAAGTTCAATATGAAGAAGAGAGACAGGTTTATTTATTATAGCTGATACAATGTGAGGGATAACAGGAGCCAACAGTTGTTTCACAACTGTTCCAAAGGTAAATGTAATTGCAAGGGTGAGTCAAATGAAAACCTTAAAAGTGCAACATAAACGAGAATGCAATCAACTTTTGCTAGAGGAATCGAGACACTCATTAAGCAGTGGAACAGTTGCATTGAAGGAAATGGTGTTAAAAAAATAGAATACTTTTGTGACACCTATTTGTAATAAACAATTCAAACTGTAAAAAAATAATAATACAGCTTCTGTATGGTTCATTGTTGTATAATCTGCTAAAAAAAAGTATGACATTGTACTTTATTTAATTTTATGTTAATGTTTAGGCACATTGTTGGCTTATATGAGGAAAAAAGAACACTGCAGGGCATTCTGTAATTGGAAACATCACTATCTGTCATGTTAGTGATATCATTCTCTCTCTCTCTCTCTCTCTCTCTCTCTATATATATATATATATATATATATATATATACATTTTGGATTAATTTTTGTTAAATGAAAAATTACATGGTGGGATTATTGTGTGTTGATTTTTAAGTTAACTAAATTGTTTAACTAAATATCGGTACGGCTGCAACTCACAGGTAATCTGGTAGACTGTTGTATGGAACAGGACAGTTTTATAAATAATGTTTGTACAACAGTTATATAAAGAAGAAATGACTATAAAGTAACTGACATTTCAAACACAACATGGCCAAATAATTTGTTTATTTTTAATTAATTGTTCATTGTGATTACTTTCCTGTTAAAGGTGCATCCGCTGAAACTGACTTTCCTTCATTCCGTTTTCATCTGATGAGGTTTCGTATTTTACCTCAGAAGATATATTCCCAATAAAAATGTGACCTCTGTCTAGATTTGTCTAGCCTGCAGAATTTGGGTGACAGCTGAATGTGTTTGTATTTTCCTTGTAGTGTTGCAAAAAAATGTCAGTTTCTTTTATATACTCACTAACTGTTAGTGCTGCTTCCCATTTTCCTCTAGTGTGTATAATTATTGCCTTACTAGACTTTCTTTCCACTCCCTCGCTACAGCGCTTTCTTTGAATCTCTCAACGGCCTTCAAGTGGAAAAACACCAGCATCTCCTTGGAGGGAGGACTGAAAGAGTGACGGTTGCGCCAGTATAAAGCTGTACTCCTAGCAGCCACCTCATGCAAACAATACAATGGAGAGGCAGATATCAGCTGCCCAGGCCTCTCCCAGCCAGAGGAACCCACCAACATCTAAACAAAAGAACTGATTATAATGGGCTGAATCAGACTGAATAAGCACCCAGTGGCTCACAAGAGTGGGGGACATTTCAGTTAAATCTGTCTCCTTGCCTTCATCCCAGTGACTAATGACACCAAATGTTTTCTAATCAGTCTCTCAAGAAGGGTCACTGAGTTCTACACAATGTCTACATATTTTTATACACATTATCTCACATTATCATATTATCTTTCACTTATTTTTACATGTGATCTTTCACATGTAATTCATCTGGGTTTTTTATACAATGGAGTTTTAACAGATGATTTATTTTCACACATTCTTTACACATACCTCATACATGAGTATTTTAATTTTCTTTGTATGATTTATTTTCACACTGGTTTATTTTTTAAGTAAATAAACATAAGTAATTTTTTTTACTCTTGTGTCATTTTATTCTACAAGTTCTTTTTACATAATTCATTCATTTATGAATGTGATAAAATAATAAATATAGTCAAAATACTGAGTAAGGTGTTGACCGTGAGACTATGCCCACTTCCGTTTCCCGTTTCTCTAGTCCCGCCTACTTCCGGTTTCTTTCCCTATTTATAGGTCCTCTCTTCGGGACTGTGGTGGGAAGTATTGATTGGATTTGATTGGAGACCACCAAGCACCGCGCCTCCGTGCTCCAAGTGCCGCGCCTCCGTGCTCAAGCACCGCGCCTCAGCGCTCCAAGCGCCGCGCCTCCGTGCTCAAGCACCGCGCCTCAGTGCTCCAAGCACCGCGCCTGCTTCTCCGGTCGTTGCTCTGCCTCTCGTCTCATCACCCGAGACCTCCAAGCGCTGCGCCTCCGTGCTTCATCTCCCGGCAGTTTCCTCGCGACGCCCGCTTCTCCGGTCATCGCCCTGCCTCTCGTCTCGTCGCCCGAGACCTCCAAGCGCCGCGCCTCCGAGCTTCATCTCCCGGCAGTTTCCTCGCCACGCCCGCTTCCCCGGACATCGCCCTGCCTCCCGTCTCATCCTCCTCATTCCATGCCACTGTTCTGTTCTACTCAGTTTATCTAATAAATGTGACTTTTGTTCTGCATCAGCGTCTCCTGCAATCCACCATTTCATAACATAAGGCAGCAAAATAATAAAACAGCAGGTTTGACAGGGTCCAGAATTCCAGTCTGGCATCAGTGAGATGTTAGCTTTTCAACATTGGCCTTGTAGGTAAAAAGAAAGCAGTGTTTATTTCGCCTCTCTGCTAGAGATGAGCAACCCACTTTATAATAAAGAACACAATGGTGAGTGGGCGGCATGGTGGTGCAGTGGATAGCGCTGTCGCCTCACAGCAAGAAGGACCCGGGTTCGATCCCCGGGTGGGGCGACC
>JAOVVG010000047.1:16756727-16767887 GCA_028566375.1 Leptodoras nelsoni | reverse complement strand
TGTGTGTGTGTGTGTGTGTGTGTGTGTGTGTGTGTGTGTGCCCTATGATGGATTGGCGCCCTGTCTAGGGTTGTTCCACCCTAAGCTGCCGGCTACGCACCGGCTCTCCCGTGACCCTGAAATGGGAATAAGCGGTTACTAAGTTAATGAATGAATTATTATTATTATTATTATTATTATTATTATTATTATTATGTCATCTTTATCTTTCTTTTTCTTCTTCCTCTTCTTTTTCCTTAGGTTATGTCTTTATTCATTTATTTGCTGCTTAAATAAATAGTGCTTGGTCAAACTGTGATCAATTTAAAGCCACTGTTCTTAAACCTGAGTTAATGATTATTTACTACTAATAATGAGTAATTATTTACACTGCTGTTATGATGCTAGGAAAATCATGCACAGTGATTGGTTTGGCATTTTTGTCCTTTTGTGTAGTTTTTTTTAATCTGGAAAGCTCCTTGTGGCGCTGCCTTCTAAAACACTCGATCACTCATGCTAGACAAGTAGAAGACCAGCAGCACAGAAGGCACTATTAGTCAAGTAGCTTTTGTATGTGTTATTGTTGAGAGTGACAAAACTGCAATAAACCCACACCAGTCTCAAAAACAGGATCTGCTAAGTAACTCGACATTGCCCCTAGGTGTGACGAGTGTGTGGATGTGTGTGTGTGTGATGGACTGGAGTCCCATCATGCCCTGTGATTTTGGAATTGGCTTTGGATTTATTGTAGCCCTGACTTGAATTAAGTGTTTACAGAAGCGGAATGAACAAAGCAGAAGGAATGAAAGACGCCTATGTGACAAGAAGGTATATTTGATTTACTGATACAGTAACTATAATTAATAGTGTAAAGGATACGTTACCTTATTGTCAGAACACATAATGTTCACCAAGCTACACTGTTAGGGCTGTTAAGGTTTGTCATCAGAAAATAAAGAACCTCATAGTTGCATTAATGTCTATAGCCGAGATAATACAGTAATAGAATATGAATAAAACATTGAACGTATATACAGAGCTGTCGGTTCTCAATAATCAGAAAGATCAATTCCAATCAATCTGCAGAGCACTTTAATTAACAGACCTTGTCACAAAGCAGCTTTGCAGATGTAGTTTTATATTTGGATGTCGATTTATATTTAGGTTCCTAATGAGCAAGCTAGAGGCAACACTGGCAAGAAAAACTCCCCGACATGGCATGAGGAAGAAACCTCAAGAGGAACCAGACTGAAAAGGGAATCCATCGTCTTCTGGGTGACACCGGATAGTGGGAGTAGAAATCATTAGAGAAGAGTAAAGTGTTAAAGGATGTTCAGGATGAGCATTTTGACGGGGTGCTGGAATGAGCCCAGGACAGCGTTTTTTGATAACAGCAGCAGTTGTTATGTACAAATCTACAGTATCCACATGAGCTTCTACACTGAAACAAAGGTCTTTGGCATAAACTGTTTTTGGGAAGTGCGGATCTTTAGGGTGTTTCCATGTGGAACCATCCCCAGCAGCCAAAACAGCGCCCTTTTTTTGCAATTGCTTCAGATTTATTACGAAGTTGCGGTCGTAATTATAACAGCTTCTGCATTTGAGCACGGACAGGCTTCAGGGAACCGATGTAGCAATATTCCCTCTGATATTCAGCTGAAGATCTGTGTACTTTAGCTGAGCTATGGCCATCAGCACAGGCCAGAACTGCACTGCATTGCTGTATAAGTCTGGTGCTTTGCATCAATGACAGTGTGTGTCTTTGTTTTACACCTTATTTCCTTCACTCACTCTCTCTCTCTTACTCTGTCTCTCTCCCCCTCCTTCGCTCCTCACTTATTTCACAGAAATACACCCACTCAAATGCAAACATTCATATCCGCTGTATCACTTGGTGGCTCTCATTCATGCTGTAGCTGTGAAGAGCAAGAGGACTCGGGTGGAGGATCGCTCTGCCTTCTGGCTCTCCTCTTCAGCACACTGTTGTGTTTGTTTGAACAGCTGACACAAAGCGGAATTACGAGATTGTTTTACTGTGAGTACTTTAATGTATTTGAAATAAAGAGACACGTAGGCGGTTTCTGCACAGGCTGATCGCATATGTGTGTAATTATTTCTGTAAAACGGTGTTGAGTTACAAAGAATGCCGTCCATGACACAGCATTACCTGGGTGAACTCTCATGGCATGACTGCCTCATGTGAAATCAGTGTGTCAGTGTACTGTAAGGTTACTAATCATTTATTCTTTGACTTGAAGGGACGTGTAGGATCTGGTCGTGGGATATTATATTGTATTCTCAGAAGTCTTTGGAAAATGGTAACCAGTACAACCAGTTTGAATGTGCAGTTGGCCTAGTGCTGGACGACCATAACCCAGGCAAATGCATGTGCTTGCTCTAAGACAAGTAATTATCTGAAATAACGGTTTTTGTTGCTTGTAATCCTTGTTAAATGTAGTGGATTTGAGGACAGTCTCATTAACAAGGTACCTGTTCCATGCTCTGAGTTATGAAAACTGTTGACTGTATTGAGTGTTTCAGCCACTTTGAAGGTTGCCAATGTATGTGTGTGTGTGTGTGTGTGTGTGTGTGTGTGTGTGTGTCTCTCTCTCTCTCTCTCTCTCTCTCTCTCTCTGTGTGTGTCTGTCTCCATCAGGAAAAGGGTAGTGAAGTGCAGTGAAAGGGCACTTCTGAAAAGCAGAGAGAGACTTACTCATTAACACTGATTTGTTTCTAGAAGGTTAAGCGAGGAGAGTGTGGAGAGGTGACCGTAAGGAGAAACTAAAGAGGCTTTGAAGCGCTGCTGGAGGATGACTAACCTTATCAAAGCTCTCTGTGGTGGCTGAGGAGGCGGCTATGCTTGTTCGTTAGGGTGCAGCGGGGTGTCTGATTCATACACGTTCTCACAGGCAGCGGCTGCATTTCATTCACTTCCTGATGTGGGTAGATTCTTTCTCTCTGCATCATACTCACAAAAGGCAGGGAAGCAGGCGATTGACGGGACAGCGCCGAAAGTTGTTGTGGGCGGCTTGGCAGCGAAAACAGCTTCAGTTGTTCCAAAGACTAAATGAATGAAACTGATGCTGCTTGTAATTTAGAATAATTGCTATCCTTCCTTAATGTGTTCATGTGTTGCTTATTGTACATTCACACTTGGTCAGCGCTGGTTTGTTTTCCACTATGTTTGCAATCCAGGCATATATTTTTGCTGTTTGTTTTAAAAAATGTTCCTGAGATCCAGTGATTAATATGTACATGCATGTATGTATCTGCTCAGATGATCTGCTGAGATGAGGATAGATATCTGCTCAGATCAGGACATTGTCAATCCTTGAGATATTCATGGCCTTGTAAAAGAGAAAATTCTGTTATTCAACATCATACACAGCCCATTCTCAGCGAAGGAAGTAGCTTTTAGGATCTTTGGCTTTTCTGGAACAATCTCACCTATTTTATAGCAATGCAGCACTGGAAAACTAATTTTCCTGCATGTTTTTCCCCTCAGGCTCATTTGCCTGTTTGTATACAACATCCATTATTTTACATTTGTACTCATTTTTTTAATATTATTTCCTTTTTTTCCTTCTTCTTCTTTAATTAGAATAGTCTGTGGAATAAGTCGCAAGGTATAAGTGGATATATTTGTTTCCCTTTGTGTAACATTGGTTACTTTAAAACGCAGAGCTGGGTCATGATACGAGACGTTTTACCTCAATGTAAATGAATGTATATAATGTATAATGTGTTGGAACCTGTACGTCTGGCTGAAAGATAAATCCATGGTCTTTATTGTGGATACTGGCCATTTTCAGTCAGGTCCTTCAGGGTGGTCATGTTTTTGCCCATGATGGCATTGATGTCCCTGCCAGTATGGGCAGGTGGCGAGCTGTTCTTTTGTCTCCTGCGGTGTGGCATTTAAAAGGGTAGGCCAGTGCTGCCGGTTTATTTTGAATGAACATTTTGAACACTCTGCAAGGGGTAGGTGGGGTCATGAGACAGTAGCATTCGTGCGCCGAGGTCAGTCTGATTGCCCACTTCCTGCTGCCAGCATGTTGCTGTACTCGGAGAGGATGCTGGAAGACAAATTTAGAGCTCCAACTCACACTCCATCTGCCACGGCTAGCTGTAGGCCCGTCTCTATGGGAACCGCCGCCAGGCTGCAAGGAGTGAAAATAGGAAGAGAGACAGTACAGTTATATTTATATTTATATTTATATATATAAAAGTCAAACTGTGGGATGATAAATCATATCAGCTTGCTTCTAACTTGACAGTGATGACAGCGATCAGCTCTAAAACCGCTTCAAACTGTCAGGGTCAATCCACCTGCAAACTATCAGAAACAGAATCCGACTGTATTTAGGCAAGATGTTAATTTGGAGGTAGAGCTACCATATGCAGAAGTAACTTACACTCGCTGCTTGCCTCACTGAATGGAAAAGCAAAGCAATGTGTTTAATAAAGAGCATAAATCTTGCATATAATCAAGAAAGTTACATACATATAGTGTTACCAAAATGACATTAAAATGTTTTAATTTAGGTTGCTTTCTAAACCTTGCCTTGGCTGCCTGCCTGCAGAGTTCATGTTGGGTTAGAAAGCAACCTAAATTTAAACCTAAATATATATCACACGATAATCCAATCAGCCAAGCATGTGGCAGCAGTGCAGTGGATAAATCAAGCATATACGGGTCAAGAGCTTCTGTTAATGTTCACATCAATATAGGGGAAAATGACTTCACTGACTTTGACCATGGCTTGTTTGTTGGTGCCAGATGGGCCGGTTTTAGTATTTCAGAATCTGCTGATCTCCTGGGATTTTCATGCAGAACAGGCTATATAGTTTACACAGAATAGTGTGAAAACATGCAGTAAACAGCAGTTCTGTGGGCAGAAATGCCTTGTTGATGCGAGAGGTCAGAAGAGAATGGTCAGACTGATTCGAGCTCAGTAAAACTGTGGTGAGCAGAAAATTATCTCAGAATGCACGTGGTGAACCTTAATGTGGAAGGGGTACAGTTGCTGAAAGCACATCGGGTTCCACTCCTGCCAGTCAAGAGCAGGAGTCTGTGGCAACAGTGGGCACAGACTAACCCAAAACCGCACTGTTGAAGATTGGGAAAAGACCGGGAGACAATATACATGTCTTTCTTTGCTTTAAAAAAAAAAGTATGACAGATATTAGAAATAACAAAGACCAAGGCGATGATTTTAGAGTATTACTCTTATCTCATGCATTGGCTCAACTGTGTGTTGTATGTTCACTAAATTTACTGGTAATCATGACTTTCATGTGAGAAAATAAAAAATCCTGATGATAGCACTGCTCTAAACAGCCTGAGGTAGCTGAAATTGCATGATTGGCAACAGAAAATTGGCATTGATTTAAAAGTTTATTCACCAGTCACAATCTGACGCTCCATAATGCATTGGGTGATTAAATTAAATTAAAGCGGATTATTATGAGCAGTTAAATGGGAGGTTATATGCTTAAGAAGTATGACTTAGCTTTGAGAAGACAGTCAGCCACTAATTTGTTTAACATGTTACTATTTTATAAGCAGCATTACTGACTTCCAGCAGCCTGTTCTCTTTGTTGATGGTGAGTTCTCATTTCTCTGTGGTTCACTGTAACCAAACAGGGCATGGAAATTAAATATCAAGAGCTCTGATGGATTGTACAGTGAACTTGCACAGTGAACTGTTAAAGCAGCACAGATTTCTGAGTTCTACTTGTTTATAGTTAGAAATTACTAGCTGGCAACCAGACCAATAAGGTAACTAATGTTTAAGCATTAATAGGAATGGAGACTGTTTTACTAACTCTCCCACTCTCTGTGCTTATGGCCAGATTGGAAGCAAGGTGTGTTAGGTTCTCAGAACAGGTTAAGAAATACAGTGTCTATTTTTGACAGCTCATCAGTGTGCCTGGACACAATGCCTAAGTATTGCATATTTGTAGGCAATAATGCTTATCTAGAATATTATTTCCATTTTATTTATGTTACTGTCTAAAAAAAAGTGTCAAGACTCTCATTAACTTAAGCACCTTTACTTGTAGTTAGCGGTTTCTGCCATCTAAAGCCATTTCCCCTATGAACATTACGACTGTGTTCTCAATTATGTAGCACATATTTATCTGAGCCTCCAAGTCCATTCCCTCCCCATCTAACCATCTAAGTCCATTACTGTTCTAGTGTGGGAATGAATGTGGGGCAGGGAAACTCCTTTCTCCAGCACTAGTGTTATCATTTGGTTGCGTCATTTGGTTCCAGTCATTGCATCCGATATTGCCTCTCAACCAAATTTCCATTTCAACACGCACATTTACACAATACAGTAATGCCCACATAATGGCCAATGGACTCTTAAACACTTGCAACTTTAAATCACCCATCTTTGCCTTGCATACATGCTTAGCTAGTTGAAACGACCAGCTGCAGGAGCTTTGAGGGGCACACTATTTGACTTGTGGTAAAGGTTCAGAGTAAATTTCTGGTAGTCAGACATCCACACAGAATATAAGATGTTGTATATATACACTGAAGTTCCAGAAAAACTGGTATACCAGTTAATACTTGGAAGGTCCCCAACGGGATCTTGGAGGGAACGTTGCGCAGTCCTGACGCTGATGTTTGTTGTGGCCCCAGCAGTGAATTCCGATGTTACTTGAGGCAGTGTTGCACGCCTATCGATTCTGACATGATTCTTGCCAACCAATGCTGGTCACGATCACCCAGAGTCTTTGTACGGCCCACTGCTGTTGTAAGTTTGAGGTTTTGCAAGAATTCTTGTAATCTCTGTACACCCTTAAAAAGCTCATATGCGAAATCCAAACTTTGCTATTACCTCCGAAATGCTATGACCTCACGAGCATCACCGACTATCACCAGATCCAACTATTAAACCGTGTTGAAAATCGCAAAATCATGATAACTTGCCATTCTCACTGCGGAAACCACTCTAGAAGGTTCCACAGATGTCTGTCGTTTTATATACGCACTGGCAGACGTGACCAATGACGTGTGTAGGTGCCGTTGCTACGCATTTTGCATAGGCACCAAAAACAGCTACATAATTTAGCTGTTGATTTGACACTGGAATTGCATTCTTTAGAATATAATATCGTTTTTGTTTCAGCGGATTTCTTAGTTACAGGATGCAAGAGCTTACTCTAATAGAAAAATTCATTGCAAGCTACTTGCAGAGGAAACATTTAATAATACGGGTTGTATTTTCCGGGCGACACGGTGGCTCTGTGGGTAGCACTGTCGCCTCACAGCAAGAAGGTCCCGGGTTCAATCCACAGGTTGAGTGGTCTTTCTGTGTGAAGTCTGCATGTCCTCCCCATATCCGTGTGGGTTTACTTTGGGTACTCCAGTTTCTTGCCACAGTCCAAAAACATGCATTTTAGGTTAATTGGTGTCTCTAAAGCACCCCTAGTGTGTGCGTCTCTGTGTGTGTGTGTGTGTGCCCTACGATGGATTGGCACCCTGCCTTTGTTCC
Organism: Leptodoras nelsoni; assembly: GCA_028566375.1. Taxonomy (NCBI): domain Eukaryota; kingdom Metazoa; phylum Chordata; class Actinopteri; order Siluriformes; family Doradidae; genus Leptodoras; species Leptodoras nelsoni. Next base: position 16,760,400 of record JAOVVG010000047.1, on the reverse strand, counting down.
TGCCTTGCCCCCTAAGCTGCCAGCTAGGCACCGGCTCTCCCGTGACCCTGAATAGGAATAAGCGGTTAAGATGATGGATGGGTTGTATTTGAATACACATTCAGAGAGAATTCAGGGCTGCATCCGAATCTATATAATGCACTCCATTTAGTACAGTATGTCTAAATACTAATGATACCAGTGGTGTAGTGAAAATGTGTAGTATAGATAGTAGCAGTTTGGAACATGGCGCAAATAATCAAGACTCTGATCATTATGAGAATAAAAATCTTTGTGGGTATCATTGTGCATGTGAGAGACCTCCAATATTGACACCCTTAACACAACTCACATAAAGTAGATTTGTTCTGTACTCATTCTGATCGTGTTAGAATGCTAGCTATAACACAGAGCAATAAATAGTAAGTTAGACATCAAGGGCATGCGGATACCCTATTTGATTTCACCCTGTGTCTGATGCATCTGTACAAATTTCCCACCAATTCTATCTTGACACAACAGAGTTGACTGTAAATTACTATTATAAGATTAGATAGATTATAGAGGATATTTTTGTCCACTGACTCAGTGAGTAATATAGGTACACTATATTGGCAAAAGTATTCACTCATCCATCCAAACCTGGTCTTCCAATCATTTCCATGGCCACAGGTGAATAAAATCAAGCACCTAGGCATGCAGACTGCTTCTACAAACAAAATTGTGAAAGAATGGGTCGCTCACAGGAGCTCAGTGAACTCCAGTGTGGTAACATTATAGGATACCACCTGTGCAACAAGTCCAGTCGTGAAATTTCCTCGCTACTAAATATTCCACAGTCAACTGTCAGTGGTATTACAACAAAGTGGATGCGAGTGGGAATGACAGCAACTCAAAGTGGTAGGCCACGTAAAATGACAGAGCGGAGTCAGGGTATGCTGAAGCACATAGTTCGCAGAGGTGACCAACTTTCTGCAGAGTCAATCACAACAGACCTCCAAACTTCATCTAGTGAGTTTGGTGTGGAAGAACTTGACTGGCCTGCACGGAGTCCTGACCTTAGGGATGAATTAGAGTGAAAGCCTCTTCTTGTCCAACATCAGTGTCTAGATGTCACTCAAGTTGAGTGTGAAGGCTAACAAGTGAATATTTTTGACAGTATAGTGTATATGATTGTGGAACTAAAAAGACTTCTGTTTTTTTTTCAGAATGTTTGGTACTGGTTTTGTGTATGGATTGGCTAGCTTGCTTGAATTTGGTTATTTCCATAGGCTGGTGTTATAAAAGCATTTTTTTTTTATATATTATTATTGTAACAGTATCCTGTTGTCACAGAATATGTTTGAATTGCTATGCAGCCATGCATGTGTGCATATGGTGCTTGTTGTCAAGAGAAACCTACTGAGTGGAAATGTCTTGTGAATCCAGTTTTATGAATAATCCACATCTTTAAACATCTTGTATATTCTCCCTGTTTTAGCACTTCATCATGTCTGTCCATCATTAAGCTCCATCAGACTGATCTTTCAGATATCAGAATTGTTCTCCCTCATTCCCTCATTTTCTGTCATGGCTCATTCTAGAGTACCAGCCACTCTGTCGTGTTATACTGAGTGAATATCACTTGGGAGAGAGAAGCATATTACATGTTTTTCTTGTGTTGGTTATTTCATAAATAGGATTGATGCACATTCAAATGTGGCTTACCCAGTGTAATTTCATTTCCCATAAGCTAATGGCTTGATCTACACAGGACCAGGGATGATTTTTTTTTTTTGTAATCAAAGCGCTCTGGCAAAGCCCAAACTTGGCAGTTGAATATTGGAAGTTGGATTGGAATATTAGTTTTGGTGAACTTGTGGCCACTGTGGCCTCAGAGTTCTATTCTTGGCTGACAGGAGTGGAAACCAAAGAAGAAGACCTTTTGTATGTATGTTAGAGTGAAATTCATTTCTTTGCATATGCCAGCTTGGGTCAAAGCATAGACTCGGTACTATAGTTCTCCTGGAGTAGAGAGGGGTTATGGGGCTTTCTCTTGTGAGCAGCAGTGGAAGCTTTTTTACATTGTGAGATGCATTTTGCTCACTACAGTGATTATTTGAGTTACTGTAGCCTGCCTATCAACTTGAACCAGTTTGGTCATTTTCCTCCGATTGCTGTCATTAACAAGGCATTTCCACCCACAAAACTGCCAATCACTAGATGGTTTTGGTGGGTGTTTTTTTGCACCATTATATGTAAACTCTGTAAGTAAAAATCCCAGGAGATCATCAGTTTCTGAAATACTCAGACCAGCTCATCATGAACAACCATGCCATGTTGCACTGTTGCCATAACATGGCTGGATGTATAACTGCATGAATGTGTAGGTGGACAGGGGTATCTGTTAAAGCATCCAGTGAGTGTACATTGTATTTTACACTGATCGGCCATAACATTAAAACCACAAAAACGTCCAGTGGTCAGGACCCCCGCAGGACCACCACAGAGCAGGTATTATTTGGTTGGTGGATGATTGTCAGCACTGCAGTGACACTGATGTGGTGGTGGTGTGTTAGTGTGTGTTGTGCCGGAACAATGGGATCAGACACTGCAGTGCTGCTGAAGTTTTTAAACCCCTCAGTGTCACTTCTGGACTGGGAATAGTCCACTAACCAAAAATATGCAGCCAACAGTGTCCTGTGGGTGACCACTGATGAAGGACTAGAGGATGACTTACACAAACTGTGCAGCAACAGATGTGTTACTGTCTCTCAGTAAAGCAACTAGGTAGGCGTGTCTAATAGAGTGGACAGTGTTTAGATACTTCAGCAGCGCTGCAGTGTCTGATGTAGTCATTCCTGTACAACACACACTAACACACCGCCACCACATCAGGGTCACTGCAGTGCTGACAATCATCCACCACCCAAATAATACCTTCTCTGTGGGGGTCCTGACCACTGAAGAATGGGTTAAAAAGGGGGCTAACAAAGTCTGCAGAGAAACAGATGGATTATGTATCTACAGAACTACATGGTGCACCTGTATGGTCAGTGGAGCTGATAAAATGGACCAAGTTGTTGTGGCTGAGTGTATGTGTTGCTAATATTTTCACTAGGCTGCTTTTAATTCTTAGCATACATCAACATGGCAAACATAAAGTTTTAAATTATTTCTTACACATAAAATTTAGAGCTGTGGTATGCACAATAAAGCTGGACTTTATCAAATGTTCCTAGGCCTCCATGCACATTTGTCACTGATCATTTAAATATGTACCTGCAATACAGTTTTTTGTTTATAATGTCTAAACTGTCTAAATCCAGAATTGACGGGGATACTGAAGACTGGGTGCTTTTTGAGGGTAAACAAACTGCGTAATAGATGATTAACTAATTATGTACTTGTGGACAAACAAACACTAATATTCATTAGTAGCCTTCTGTCACACCTTTTAAACAATTCATGTTTCTCATTGGGTTAAATCCACAGCACCATCTAATGGACAACTCTCAACAGGTCTGTTTCCTTTGCAATTGTTTTATTTTTTGTAACTGTGATTGGTCTTGTATAATTTGCAACTACAGGGGTTAGACAATGAAACTGAAACACCTGTCATTTTAGTGTAGGAGGTTTCATGGCTAAATTGGACCAGCTTGGTGGCCAATCTTCATTAATTGCACATTGCACCAGTAAGAGCAGAGTGTGAAGG
>JAOVVG010000047.1:16700299-16717335 GCA_028566375.1 Leptodoras nelsoni | reverse complement strand
AATGTAAATAGTCATGAAAATAAAGAAAACGCATTGAATGAGAAGGTGTGTCCAAACTTTTGGCCTGTACTGTACACTACATAATAATTATAATAATAATATCATCAACAACAACAACAACAATAATAATATGAAGAAGATGAAAAAGAAGGATTATTATTATTATTATTATTACCATTGTTGTTGTTATTATTATTATTACTATTATTATTATATACATACACGACTGAATAATCATAATATCATCATCAAGAAGAAGAAGAAGAGGGGGGAGGAGGAGCATGAGGAGGAGAGGGATTATTATTATTATTAATATTATTATTATTGTGTAGTTTATATATTGTATAACAATGCATTCTATATTACTGGTAATCAGTATAAATATGATAAAAAAACAGTAGCCTATTTGGTTTAAACCGCTTCAGATAACACACAGAGCGGCCAGTATAATCAGAAGACTGTTATCCTGACGGGGAATAGCGTATAGGTAGCTAACGGTAGCCTCTGCGTGGGGGGCGTCGTTTCCTTTGCAAAGCATTATGGGTATTGAAGTGCAACGTATTAACACAAAGACTAAAACTCACCACCATTAGAACTACAACTACCAAGGAGCATGACGGACGATTTCCGTTACCTTTAAAAAAAATTCAATGGAGTGGAAAAAAAATGAATGCCAAAGAAGTGTCCGTGTGTGCAGCGCTTGAAATTTAGTCGGCAAAAGAACAGGAGAAAACGTAACAAGTAACAGCGTAGTGAGAGGTAAGAAATGATAGTCTACCTTTTTTTTAACAAGAACCCCGACTAGCGGTGTTGTCCGTAACGAAGAAAAGAGAGATAGAATAGAAACTTTGTGCAAAGAAGAATAAAAACGATGCTGTGCGCGCTCGCGCTTCTTACAATGAAACTTGCAGCGCGTGATTTAGGAGCCTTGCGGAATAGCGGCTCTGTGCAGTTCCGTGCGTTGGTGCAATTCGTGTTTATTCCTGCGTTAGGAAAAGGGTGTTTTGTCTGAGTGCAAAATGAAAACCGGCAGGCCGGTGGGTTTTTACTTTTGTTTTTTAGGGATGAATCGCTGCCTACAAACTTACAGCAGCGTTGCGCTTTAAACGCGACAATGAAAGCGCAGCAACGCTGTGGACACTTTGCTCGACATGCAGTTTATACACAAATCAGGCTGGGAGCAAACAGTCACCGGCTTTTATCGGTTTCTGTAAAATATAAAAATGTCCGTTTTCTGTCAGTCACTGAGACAAACGTGGTGTGAAGGATGGAGGGGAGAACTGAGGGAAAGGTCGCTGCCTGGATAAGCTGCTTTTGTGGAACCAACGCCTCCTTTTCTTAAAACTCTTAAGATGTGTGTGTGTGTGTGTGTGTGTGTGAGAGAGAGAGAGAGAGATATGAACAGGCTGAGTGGTAGAATATGAAGCCGTTAGTAGCAATAATAATAATGGGCCATTATTATTATTAATATTGTTGTTGTTGTTGTGCTAATTACAAAAATAATAATAATATAAATCTCAGTTATGAGCACAGCAGTCTCTCAGCTGAAACCAAAACACACACACACACACAGACACATACATTCACACAGTCAGTCAGTCTATCACACAGAGGTTAATAGCAGGCATTTTGTGGGTAATATAAGACAGCAATATAATCAATACTGCCAACTGAACTAATTGATCACTCCCGTCAGTGTGTAAATGATTCATCTCTGTCTCTGCTGCTTCACAGAGCAGTTCATCACTAATCCAAAGAGTCCTGCTATCTGAAATGTTATCTGGGTTTTTTATTTTTTTTTATTTTTTTAGGGCTACTATTGCCCTCATTCTAGGTGGAGTAATCTGTTGAGCATTGAGGTAATATAGGGTTTGGGGTGAGCACCTGGAAATGAATTACCCGATTCCAGGCTAGGCCACTGACGTGACTGTTAAGGATCATGGGGCGTGACCTTCTCCTGTTTGACCGTCTTGTCTTCGTGTCAGTCTTCTGTGCTTTTCTCCTAATAAGGCTGCTCAGTCTATGTAGGAGCTTTTTTAGAAGCTATTCATGATAACCATCCAGTAAAGGTGCCAGACTGTACTTTTCCTTGTTGCTGAGGTGTTACTGAGAAGGGTTTATCTTTTGTGCATTTAGTATGCATTTTTATGCGTTTAAGAGATAAATTCCAGGTGCATAACTACATTAGATTTACTCTATATGCTAATTATACCTACACATTGCTAGCTAAAAGATACACGCCAAAGGTAGAAAAGACGCACCCTCGATGGTACCACGTCAGCGACAAGGAAACGTACAGTGAAGTATCTTTATTTCCGAGTGTTTACGTATTTGTGTGTTTGCGTTCATTTGTAATTATTGTAAAACCTATTGAAACGTATTGAAGTTTAAACTGCTCTGAAATTATTATGGGGACACCAAAAATCCCCATAAACCCCAAAAATCCAAATAATTGCACAGACTGATCATGTCCTATGAGCTGAAAGACAAACAACTGAAAAAAAAGCCCAAAAGATTTGCTTCTTACTAGCTTTTTTCCCTTAATACCAGTAACTATTGACCATACCAGAGGTCAGTTGTTCCTTACTGTGCCTGAGACCCAGTTTTCATCATCAAGTGTTTAACTGCTGGTCCTTGTATCTGATCTCAGTATGGATCAATTAGCAAGACATTCAGTGATATGAAATATTTGTCACGCAAGTTTATTATACAACATTTAAGTTCCACATATGGCAAACGCACAACAATGGAGATATATAACAGGAAATGCAGCAGCACCAAATATGTACAGAACAAAGATATGACTCTTTAATATACCCTGCGTAATAAATGTCTCTCAGGCTGTCACTGTGCTGTAAGCCAACAACCTTTACTTACACAAGCAAATCCAAGAGGATGTTATGTACCCAAACTCTTCAGCTGGGCAGAATTACTTGGTAACTGATATCAAAGCCGTAGAAAATAAATAACAGTCCTAAGGCCTGGTGCATTTGATTTATTTAGGTGTAAGCCTATAATGGAGGAGTGTTTGCTTACGTTCAGGACCGTGAACTATTATTCCTTTCAGTTGTCCGTTTAGTTTAACCGAGTGTATCTAACTAACCATGTCTGCGGTTATTTATGTGTAAAGCAGCTAAAGTCCAAACACACCTCTCCATGAACTGCCATCAGGCTGTGATGTTTGAAAGCCATTTATTGGAAACAGCTTTATATCACCATGAGTGGAACTGCAGTAAAAGAGAAAGATAGGCAAATATTTCAGGAGGTCAACTTGATCTTGACTTTAGCTGCTGTGTGACATGTAAGTGGTGTGTGGTTTTAACCAGTTTGTGCAGGTGAAGTCGTCCTTTAGGCTCATGTCTCTCTGGTCTGAGTCAGCTACATGTTCTTGCATGTGAAGAGTCTGGAGGACTAAAGTTTAGAGAGGACAGTGAGAGAGCAGCCTTTTAGACTCCTTGTAAAGTGGGCCACCAGTCCCTGCGGTGAGCCGAGCTTTTCTGGGACAAGCACGGCTATGACGTTACAGGCGGCCCGGAATTGGAGCGAATGCTGTCGTCCTCTCATTCTAGATCGGGACTAGGAAGCGTAAGTGGTCGTGATCTGGGCTAAGATTCACTGTGCCAGAAGGAGATAAAGCAGGTTCCTGATCTTTCTCCACAGCTCTCATGTAGACACTTGTCTGAGTGGATCTAGCCATTGGTATAGCCTCTGAAGCGGTGTCTGTGAGTATGAGCATGATGGGTCAGCTTTGAGTTGTTCTCCTCATTGAAAAGAGAATATGCAATTGAAAAACTTGAGTGAGGATACCGGTTATCAGATTGTTGAACTCATAATCTCTGCCCGAATCTGACTTTGTGTGCCCCGATGATCTTATTCCCTTTGCAAAATTGAATTCTTGTGCCCGTCAAATTTGTCAGTGCTATGATAAAGTAATATTTAAGGAAAAGTGCTGCAATGTTGTGCTTTTTTTTCTTTTTCCCATGTTGATTGTGGTAGGTGAAAGGAGCATTGTGGTGTCGCAGCCTGAAGTGCATCAGTAAACCTGCATTTATGTGTGTTTCTATTATTAGGCATTCAAATTGTAGCCCTGTTTTTATTTGCACAAAGCAGTGTGGCAGAAAAACAGCAGTAAGGCACTTTTGTTTAGTCTACCACCACGCAGTGCTGTTAGAACTAGTGCCACTTTTCCCCTCTTAGTGTTGAAGAGATGCATGAAATGTTCGATCTACTGGGAGAATGAATTTCTGAATTCATTTTTTTTGGTGTCATTACTTTTGTTCTAGGATCTAAAAGCCTACAATTATTAACCATCATACATTATGTACTAGCTGGCAGAATACGGTTTGAATTATTTTGAATTATTACTGAAATGGACGTGTTAAACCAGCGAAGACGCACAACGTCTAGAATAAAGTCACCAGGAAAGGTCATGCAATGACATCTCATCGTTAAACGCAGCAAATAAACCAGCATTGCCAACATTAGTTTCTGCATTTGAATTGTTATCTAAACGGTGAGAAAGACATTTTCTAATTTTCTTCCTGCTACACAAGTTCCCTGTTTAATTTACAGTACAGCAGATCTTTGTTCCCTAAGGGTCTTCTTTTTAACAGTCTCATCTCAACTGGTGCACGGTGGTTCATCAGGAGTTAACGCTCAATCAGGAACTAGGCCAGTTACATCCCATTTTCACACTTCCCATCCTGAGGGACCTGTGCGTGTGTGTGTGTGTGTGTGCGTGTGCGCGTGTGTGTGTGGGTGCGTGTGTGCGCGTGCATGTGCATGTTAGCATGTTGGCCCTAACCACGTATGCATGTCTGTGTGTGAAGCACTACATTTAATCTACATTTAAACGTAAGGGAATAATTAATCATAGATGAATTTACACTCATGACAATAGTCATGTCAATATTTTGTGTGTGTCTACTGTTATTTCACCTTTCACACATCACATACACACAAACCCACAGGCTTTGTTATTATAACGGAAGTCACTTGCACACTCTTCCATATCACAGTGTGTGATTCCCCACAGTTAATATGCACAGCACTATGGAGCGTGAGAACTGAGCAGATTTACAGTAACTGAAACACTGACATCTGCATTGTGATTGGATGCTGCTGCCACTGAACCATCTCCACTCCACTGACTCTGTGTTTCATTTTGGCGGCCATTGTGCTCACCACATACTGAGGTTATGCAATGGCAAGCTAGTACTTGATTCATTTTAGTAGCTTTGATATCTTTACAACAATTTACTTAGCTCATTTAGGTTCCATTACAAAATAAACTGTGGATGGATAGTTTGGATGTAGCTGGATGGAAAACATTGGAATACATTTTAGGATTCAGTTGATCTAGTAGAAGGAAAGCATTTTCAGTATTTTCACTGATGAACCTAATTGTATTTTGTAAATATAAAAAAAAAATAGAGTTTGATGCCTGCAACACACTCAAAAAAAAAGTTAGGACAGAGGGAAAATAAGACTGAAAAGGTTATATGAGCAACACTGGACAGTTCCACAAATAGTAGTTTAACTTATAACAAGTGAAATCATCAAAGTTGAGTTTTAAAGGAGCATCCACCAAAGGTTTATTCTTTGCAAGTAAGGGTGGGTCATGGTTCACCACTTTGTGTCAAACTCCATGAGAGAATTGTCAGTTCAGATATAATGCTTCTCAGCACAAGATTGAAAAGAATTTAGGTCTTTCACCATCTGTAGATTATAATATCATGAAAAGTTAAGGGAGTCAGGGGAAATCTCACTGCATAAAGCTAAAGGGCAGAAACCGCTGCTGAATGTGTGTGACCATCAGGCGGTATTGTGGCATCAAGCCGTCAGGCAGTATTGTTTGAGAAACCGTCATGCTACCATGATGGACTTAGGGCTCAGGAGTACTTTATTGTCACCTAATCATTGTCATTTAACACAGTCCACCACTACATCAGGAAATGCAACCTGAAACTCTATTATGCAAAGAGGAAGCCCTATGCTAATTTGCCGGCGTGTTCTCTGGGCCCAAAGTCACTGAGATAGACTGACAGACAGTGGAAACATGTTCTGTGGTCAGAGGAGTCCAGGTTTCAGCTTGCTTTGGGGAAAATGGATATCTGATTCTGTGTGCCCAAGATGAAAAAGAACATCCAGACCAAAAAGTACAAAACTAGCATCTGTGATGTCATGGGGTGCATCATTGCCCACAACGTGGGTGATCTGCATATATATATATATATGTGAAGTTACCATTGATGCAGAGATTTATACTGGTATTTTGGATAGACATATGATGCTTTCAAGGCACCATCTTTTCCAAGGAACTCCAAGTCTATTTCAGCAGGACAAGGCTAGGCCTCATTCTGCATGAGTTACAACAGCATGGCTTGACTGGCCTGCCTGCAGTCCAGATCTGTCTCCTATTGGAAATTTTAGGCTTATCATGAAGAGGAGAATCAGACAATGGTGATCACGGACTGTTGAGCAGCTCAAGTCTTGTACACAGCAAGAATGGGCAAATTCTCTTTGCAAGCTGCAACAATTAGTATCTTCAATTTTCAAATGATTAAAAAGTATAATTAAAAGAAAAGGTGATGTGACTGAGTGGTAAACATGCATCTGTCCCACCTTTCTTGAGTGTGTTGCAGGCATCAATTTTATACATTTCTTTATATTTAAGTAGAATTAATTTCATTATTGAAAGCACTGAAAATGTTTTCTTTTTCCATTTGTCTGTTAAATAAAAGTTCAAGTGAATGAACAAATTACAGATTTCAGCTTTTTATTGCATTTAAGAAAGTGTTCCAGCTTTTCTGGAAATGGGGTTTGTACATTTTGATAAGTTTATCTGAATAAAGACTGTCTCATTAAAAAATGCTACCAAATGGCAAATAGATCATAGTCAAAGAATCTGACCTCAAGTATCGGTTTGATTAGTAAGAACTGATGTGTTTGGGATTAGCATTTATTGTTAACATGAGTTGTTTTGAGGCAGAAGGGTGTGTGTATACAGCCTTACTTTTTATAGCATGCATCCACATCTGCAACTAAATATTGACAAGCTTAAAATTTTTCTCCAATGACCAGTGGCCAGCCTGACAGTGCCAGTGCATTGCTTTTTCAGTGATGTAAAACATCACAGTCTTGGTAAAGTTCCAACCTCGCATCTAACTTCCATTTGGTGAATCAAATGAAACAGTTCATTAAATGCTGAGAAAAACAGGAGGGTGAGTCTGGAAGCCCTAAAGGAAGAGAAAATATAAACAGAGTGCTGCCATTGTAACATGAATGGATACTCACCTCAGTAAAACTGCTTAGAGTTCTTCCCTCTGCTTCTGTGATGGCATTTTCTTGTATATACAGTGCATATGTAACTTAATTGTTTGAGTTAACAAGCTCAATGTTCTGATATATTGTTTAAGAGTGCTTCAAAAGCTTCCCAGCACATCTGCTAGTAAGATGGCCACTTTATTGTGAAAGTAAATTATTGTGTATACAGCATATGCAATTGTCATACTGCCGCTCAAAATCCAGCATGTGAAACTACCCCACAGTCCAAACCAAATGTCACATAAGCTGGTTCCTAGACATAAATGAATTGTTTGGAATTGTATTCTTCGGACACCTTGGTGTTTTTGTACACCCTTTATGGCCAATGTATGCCCTTTTTACCTTGCTGGATTTTTCTCACTCATGTGGACTGAGCATGCAAGTCCTGAGGAAGCGTTCTACAGTCTTAGGACTATTTTGGTTGCTGAAACCTCAAAAATGTGAAGCTTGTGAGGCAGACTCTCAAATTCTTGCAACCCTCAGCCTTCTTAACCCTAACAACCCTAACCATAACTTTATGTTTGTATAAGTTATGTGCTTTCATTTAACATTTAACATACACCGATCAGACATTATAACCACTTCCTTTTCTCTACAGTCGTTGTCCATTTTCTCAGTTCCACTTACCATATAGTGGCACTTTGTAGTTCTACAATTACAGTCTGTAGTCCATCTGTTTCTCTCCACACTTTGTTAGTCCCCTTTACTCTGTTGTCTAATGGTCAGGACCCCCACAGATCAGGTACTATTTGAGTGTTGGATCATTCTCAGCATTGCAGTGACTCTGATGTGGGTGATGGTGTGTTAGTGTGTGTTGTACTGGTGTGAGTGGATCAGACACAGCAGTGTGGCTGGTGTCACTGCAGTGCTGAGAATGATCCACCACCCAAATAGTACCCCATCTGTGGGGGTTCTAGAGAACAGAGTAAAGGGGACCAACAAAGTGTGTATAGAAACAGATGGATTACTGTGCAACAAGTCCAGTTGTGAAATTTCCTTGCTACTAAATATTCCACAGCCAACAATGAGTGGTATTATAAAAGTGGAAGCAATTGGTAATTCGGTCAAGAAGTGGTAGGCCACGGAAAATGACAGAGCGGGGTCAGCAGATGCTGAGGCGCGTAGTGCACAGAGGCCACCCACTTTCTGCAGAGTCCATCCAGATTAGCTCCAGATTAGTCAGTCACAGTTCAGCACAGATATCACTGCAGCACATTTTCCTCAGTTTCTGATGAGGATAGGCGTCCAACATGTGCTTCGTCTTCAACATTTTCGCGACCCTCTTTGAGAGCTTTGTGTGATCTGTAGACTTGATAGGGTAGCTTGTCCATAAACTTTCTTCAACATTTCAAGAACTTTTGATGCAATTTTACAGATTTCCATGCAGAATCTGATCACGTACTGTTGCTCCAGACTTGCTTGCATTGTTGCAGTGACCAGACACTTCAGCAGGGTTTCACAAAAATAAACATCTGGGCACTGCAAAGGCTAGAATGCAACTGAAACAGGTCCTACTATTTATCTGTGATCCAACTCTAACTGAGGTTAAACCTCCATCTCCATGCGTAAACCATACGGAGTGCAGGAATTTCATTCTCATTTCTTTTTGAACAAACTTCGCACACTGTATGTAATATCACACTGTTGGACATTTACACATTACCATGAAGCACACCTGTAGGACCTGTATTCTTGTTCTTCATGTTAATTTTCCTTTAAAAATCTGAGTCTATGTTTCTTAACATGGACTCTTAGTTGGAACTGCAGGTCAGATTCCTATATGTAGTGATCTACAGTGGCATTGCAGAGTACTTCTGTCATGTTTAAAATGTTAAAATGTGTTTAATGATTTGGTTTATCAGTGCATTACATTGATCATACATGGAGAGATTTTTCACCAGCTTCTTGTTCTGCCGCTGTGATATGGAGTGAGAGAGGAGTTGGCCTGTGAAGACTGTTCTGCCTCACTCCAATCGATCGCTCTGTCTCGGGAGATATTCATTAGCATTTCTCACTTTCCCTCCACAGATCTCTTTCTCATCGTTCTTCTCCGCTACGTTCTCCTCTCTGCCTCATCCATCCATTTATTCCACATCCTGTCATGCTCTCAGTCCATTACAATCTGATAAATCTATCAACTAACTCCCTGCATTAACTTGTGCTCAAATTTACTCATTTACATTTAGTGAATCATGCCATAATTCCTTATGCAAATTATTTTCAAGTCTTTCACCACATTTATATTTATGGCATTTGGCAGACACCTTTATACAGAGTGACTTGCATTTATCTCATTTATGCAACTAAGCAGTTGAGAGTTAAGGGCTTTGATTAGGGATCCAGCCTGGCTGTGCTAGGATTTGAACTCCTGACCTTCTGGTCAGTCATGCAACGTCTTAACCACTGAGCTACACTGCCTCACCTTGGGTTAACTTTACCAGTCATGTAGCATTGAGGTGCCCACTAACTTTAAATATAATATAAGACTATGCTGCTATTTGAAGTTAATGATGTGTCTAAAACATTACTAAAAGTGCTTTGTACTTACTCTGGTAAATAAGGTAAGTAACATAACTAGAATTACTCTGAAATTGTAAGGACCCAGTGAGATTAAACAGATAATATCTTTTTGATCGATGACTCCCTTTACTCTGATACTGTGTCTGTGTTTAAGTGGTTATCTGTTCCTGCTAATTTAAATTTCTCCTTTCTGACCTGTATAGATTTGACAGAAGCAAGCCCATGTACCTTATCTGCTGCTCTGAGACCTGTGAACTGGACACGCTGAGAACAAACTCCCCTGTACAAGGCCAATGACCTTCTACACAGTGCGTTTCCACTCTTCGCTGTCAGTGTTCAGGCATTGTGGGTGACCCCCACTCTCTTTTATATTGGTCTCTAGATGTTTCTGCTTGAAGCCTGAAAAAAAATGAGCATTGAGCATGAATGATTTTTGAAGAAATGTTTGAAAGTAGCATGTTTGCTAAACTCTAAAGCACATAGATGCACAGTTACAGTTGAGTGCAAGCGCTTGCATCCCCTATGATTTTTTGGATAGAAAAATGGACCTCTATATTAAAATCCAGCATCAATCCAGTAAACATTTTGTCTTTTGCTGTTAAAATATTAACATGCACTGTTTTGTCATATTTGTTGCTTGTGATAATGAAGGGGCACATTAAAATGAATGAAAGTTCTTTCTCTTTATTTTTTCTAGAGGTGTACAAACATTTGCACTTAAGAGTAGCTAGCAGAGGTTTGGAAGTGTGTGGACTCTTATTAACCTTATTGTGATGCATATTATGTGTTGCATAACTGACTGTCTGAAAATGTGATCTCATGGAGAATTTTATCACTGACTATATAATGTGTCAAAAAAAGAAACAAAGCTGTTCTAATCATCTTTCTCATTTGCATCCACAGGATCGACTCGGAGGTTTGTGTCAGATTCTGTGATGGAAAATCGTGGTGAGTGAATGATTGCTTTACAGATCATACTTGTTCAGTTTGTTTTTCCATGTTGTTCAGGATTCTGGTGAGCTGCTTGAAGGTTTCACATTCTAGACTGATGCTTGTTGCATCCAGAGCATGTAAACTATATTTGTGTGGAATATCTCTGTTTGAATAAATGTTATCAAGGTAGGATTTGTGTGACTGGGTATATTGGGTCGTTGGGTGTTTTACTGAATCAATTTTATGCCGCATCAGTTAACATCATAACAATATCCTCAGCTAGCTCTATTTTTAGCTTGCACCTCACACATGTATGGTGCAGACTGTTATTTCCAGCTGAAGAATGTATGACACACAGCACCTTCTTACCTCCATGTTTTCGGTGCGGTTTGTCGCTTGACTGTCAGCAGGATTACAGAAGAACTACTGGTACGATTGTCATGAAACTTTGTAGAGTGATGTCGCGTGGGCCAAGGAAAAACATATAATACTTGGAGGCGTGGATCCAAGTATTATTTTTGTGAGTTTGTCATGCATGTGGGATCCTGTCATTGAAAAGACTTACCTATTGGCCTTGGCAGAGGTCAGCACAGGCTTTATTGCACATTTGAGTGTAGCACATTTTCCAGGTCACAGCAGCACATACTGGGCTTGGGCAGAACCATGTTTGGATCAGTGCCCCAGTGTAGATTCTGTAACTGGGACACATAGAAATAGGCCTGTAGCCTGCTTTATCATCACTAGAGCTCATTGTGTAGTTGCCTCCAACAAGGAGGTTGTGTTTTTCAGTGCAGTTTTTCTGTCTGTCTCTGTCTGTCTGTTTGTTTGTCTCTGTCTATGTCTCTGTCTGTCTGTCTCCCTGTCTATGTCTCTGTATATCTGTCTCTCTGTCTATGTCTCAGTATGTCTGTCTCTCTGTCTGTATTGTGCTGTCTGTCTGTATTGCACTGTCTGTCTCTCTCTGTCTGGCTCTCTCTGTCTGTCTGTCTGTCTCTGTCTGTCTCTGTCTGTCTGTCTCTATTGCACTGTCTGTCTCTCTGTGTCTCTCTCTCTGTCCGTTTTTCTCTGTCTGTCTTTCTCTGTCTCTCTCTGTCTAAGGTTTTTGTGTAAGAATGAAATTTTAAATATTTTATTCATCCCATGAAATATATAGTGACTAAAATTGTCATTTGAAAATGCAGTTAATTCACAGTATTTATTTGATATATGTATAGAGACAGAAACTAGTTGATGGCTTGTTTAGTTTAAAATGTAAATCAATTTGTATTAATCAATCTGTCCTAAAGAGCAGTTTGAATTAACTTTTCATATTAGCTTATATTTGCTCATATTTGCTGTCATTTACATTTTGGCAGCTTTGATACAATTTCTGTCCAGGGGCATCCCAGGATCTCTAATGGGATCTCTAATGGGAGAAGAAACATTATGTGAACTGCAAATATCCAAGCAATCATGACAAAGGGGTGCCTGCCATAAATTGCTTGTAAATTCATAAAGCTCTGCATCTTGCAATATCATTACAGTTTTTAAAGCTAGGTAGTGTTTTGGAGTAGCTTTGAAGGGACTGTTAAGTGAAGGAGCTGTGTTTGATGGAAATGTGCATTATGAGAAGACTAACTGCATTTGACTTCTGTCAAAGATTCTACATCTGACTTAAAGACATTACCTTCAATAAGCCTTAAAATGCCCCTCTGGTGAGAACCACACATTTACTCTATATGTGAATTTCTATATTCAGAGCTTCCCTGTGGTGTAGAAGGAAAGTGCTGCAATAAACATGCACCAGGCATTTTTGCTTTCTTTTTAGTTTGGCAGGATTACTCGGTCAACCTCTCTCCCCTTCTTCAACCTCCCAGTTCTCTTGGCTGTGCTCCTCCTCATGTGTGTCTTTGCTGCCACGTGGTTACATCAAATGGCCTGCCCCATTTCCAGCATCAGCTCTGTCGAACCTCCGCTGGGTATCAGCTGAGCAAGTTGGGACGAAATTTAGAAAATGTAGCTTATTAAAATGGGAAGTATAGCACTACTTGACTGCTGAGTGTGTGTTTTGGCTTCTCTGTCTCGGGCTTGTGAAATACTGTGGGAGCACTTCCAGTGCTGTAATGAGTCGGTCGTTTAAGTGCATTTAACAAAGTATTTAGACAGAATGAGCCTTACTACTTGTGCTGGGTTTAATATCGTCTAACCTGTCCTGGCCTGCAGAAAGGTGACCTCTTTAAATTATGTCGTTTTTTTTTTTTGTAGAGGAAATGTAGGTTTACATTGGAAATCTGTGAGCATCATTCATAACTGTTGTACACTTACGCACTCCTTTTCCTCTAATGGACTGTGCTGGATAAGCTGCATGCCTGGAATTCCAATGGATGGCCACTAAAGGGTTTTGCTCACTGTTCCCTCTAGGGGGCCACAACACTGTTTTCTTGTATTTCAATGAAATATTCTGGGGATAAAGTTAGAGCTGGATGTGAACCAGACAAGCCACAACTGTAAACATTTGGAATGTCCTGCACAAAAATATTTACTTTCTTAGTAATAGCTTTGTTGAAGGAGGATTACGGGAAAAGTAAATGGCATTCAGAATTTTTTTGCATTTGTAAGAATGATTGTTTTGTAGCAATGTACAAAGCCAGAGGGGATTTTTTTTCTAGAGTTGCCTCTGTATAATATATGTATAAACATATTGTTCTAATTACATATCTGTCTGTCTTGCACAAGTGTAGCCTCTTAATCTTTTCCTTACACACACACAGTCTGACCATGACTCCCTGGAATGATAGGCATCCATCTGTAGTTGTCCGAACTTACAGGCTTAAGTCAGGGAGGCGGCGGGAGGGTCAGTGTAAAGGAAAGGGAAAGGGGTGGGGAGGTGCAGAGGGAGGAGTGCAGAATTCCAGAAAGGAAGAAGGGAGGGAATGTTGTTGAAAGAGACACAGAACAGGAGGGAGAGCTCTGTACAGAGCAGTGTGTAGAAGAAAGAAGTGGCAGTAAGAAAGCCTTGTGAAGTGGAGATCCTAGGCAAGTCAAGAGTCGGGCAGGTGGGACGCTCTCTTTACTCAGTACAAAGTGGCCTTTTCTAGGGCACAGCTGAAAGCGTAGGCCCTTAGGGCCAAGAGTATGGGACAGAGCTTCTCTCTGGAGATTGCATCGCAGGACACCAATACACACACTGGTGAGTCACATGGATACACACCACAGACATTATCTGAGGTGTTGAATGTAGATTCAACATCTACAGGAGGCCACTGTTTCTGAAATGACTCCAAACAGGGCTTGGGTTGTCTGAAATCTAATGTAACACTAGTGACTCTAAATCTGTCTCTCCGTGTTGGAAGTCGTATGGATCAGAGAGACTGCTGAAAAATTTGTTATGGGTCAAAATTGTCTTCAATATCAAGGATCAGTTAAGTACACAAAGTTTTTTATTTTCTTTTAGTAAATAATTGAAGCATGTTTCTTAAATAGGATTCTGTGATATGCGTTTAGCACTATGCTGACTGGGACTAAGCCTAGTAAAGACTTAAACCTCTAAAGGTTTGCTTTCTGTCAGCATAGAATCAGAAGGACTGAGCTCTTATTCTGGCTCCAAGGAGTCATTTGACTAAGAATTATTTGCCGTTTCAGTCAAAACATTGCACAAACATTCCAAAAACCTTTTTTTGTCCTGCCTTTGCTTTGTTTCTGTCTGATTATGTTGCAGTCTGCTTATGTTTTTCATGTCAGTAGGGACTGTGCAAACTGTGGTTATTTTCAGAGTCCCTTTTGGATTATGGATTTAATCTCTTCACTGGTTAAGGACATTATTGTTGTTGTTGTTGCTGCTGCTATAATTATTATTATTGTTATGATTATTAAGTCAATGAGTGATTCATATGCACAGTGTAACCCCTTATATAATCCACTGACATTCTTAACTACTTAAATAAATTAATGTTGCCATGTCCCTGTCAGATAGCCGTGTTTTTTATGCCATTCCTGAATGCTGTCAAGCTAACAATTTTACAGTTGGCAGGTTCAGGTTTTCTGGTTAATTAGCATTTTACTTTTACCACTGATCAAAGCAAAGCATTATTATAGCATGTGTGGTTTACAACTTTACATGAATGTTTTAGTTCTGTACCATTACTGCCTAACATACTGGGAAACCTTCAGGTATTTTTCGGACTGTTCTGATGACGTTGTGTTAGATGAGCTGACAGACTGTGATGCTTCCCCACCACCAACTAAACCATGGTCTATTTATGTAGAAAAGCCTGAAAGCTCAATGTTCTCTGGCCTGTTTTCTAAACGCATCTAAATGGGGGGTGGAGATGTCAATAGTGTAGACAGCTGAGGGTCTTTTTCTGCATACAGGAATCGTTCAGACGCCAAGTTCTGCTCAGGCCAAAATGACCAGCCAAACGCCACGGCCAAGTTTCTTTTCACAATACAGGCTCCTTTGTTTGGTCAGTGGGCTCTCCTCAGGTTTGCCCTTGTTGATACTGGATTCACTTACGGCTACTTCGAATGCAAAATGTCACCTTTCTAAGAGTTGTGCTGAACTTTTCAGTTAAGCCGTACTACAGAAGTGATCACTGAATTATTTCTAGGTAAGTTGTTTTCAGGATCACTTGTTTAATTTATATAATAGACAGCAACATTTTCTGACAATGCGATCATGCCTGTGTTTTGAATAGATGCGTTATAGACTGTGAGTGCTGTTACTGGTTAGGGGGAGGGGTGTTGAGTGAGAGGAGAGCAGGAGGAGTGGGCTGTTCCTTACTGGTTTTTCCAACAGACCAGCTTAACTTACTTAACCTCAAACTGCTCCAGGCATCACACTTTCTGCTAAACCACTGACAGCACTGTTCTCCGTGTTGACTTAATTGAACTGCATACGCACCTGATTCCCTCTGCCCTGGGGCTGTGTGCATCCATCCAATATACATTTAGATTTGCATCAGTGATGCTTTCTACATGTACAGTACTAAACCTACCGAAGCCTTTCACTTTGTCTTGTCTTTGGATATTTGTATGTTGGACTGAATGTTATGCCGTCATGTTTGAAGCACTTTGATGAAGTCCTGAAGACCTCATTTTTAAAATATTTGAATGAACTTGTTAGATGTCATGATTAATCAAACCTCCACAAAATATTCAGCTGGCATTCAGATGCTCACAGCCCAAAATAAAAAAGTCATTTCTTAAAGCAGCTGTACTGTACATGGCATATGCCAGCAGTGCGATGGTTATAAATAAATGCCAAGTGATGCAGCCATACAGAGTGGTCTTGCTGTTATAGACATGATATCACTTTTTGTTTTTGATTGTGTTAAGCCCTTGCTGTGTTTCACAACAGATTTTGTGTCGTGCAATTTGTAGCCCATATAGTGAAGAAAAGAAGGACTTCATTAAGCGCTATGATATTGTGTCCTGAGCTGATGTGTAAACTGAGCTTCTGATGCGTTTCATACAGAGGCTGGGGCTTTTCAAGACGAACATGGAGTTCATGCTGGGAAATGTTTTCTCTCCTGACTGGATGTTCATTTGTATTGTTCTGTTTAAAGCTAGATTGCTGCTGAGCAGTGCCTGAAAATCTGTTGTTTTTTCTGAACGTTTTATTGATCACTTTAATATAGATCATATGAAAGGGTTCTTGAGGGCAGTACTCCTAAATGATTTTGTATCCCTGACCGGCTTGTTTGTTTATTATTATTTTTTAAAGGAAAAAATACAAGCTTACTGAAGCAAATTTAAATGCTTTCTAAAATCATGAACACCATATCGGATTAAACAGTAAAATTCCAAATGTACCATTCAGATTCTGTATGTTGTGGTTAGAATCACAGGTGCAAATGCACTTTATTTTTACACATCTCCACACCCAAAATCTTCATCTAGTGCCATAAATCATTCTTGGTCATGACCCTCTGGGGTTCTTAGGTTACAAGGAGAGTCCCTTCAGGAACTTGAACACCCCATTCAATTAAAAAAAACATGCTTTTTGGGTTGCTCTAGGGCTTGAAATCACTTTTTAAATTTATTTTGTCTCCGAATTCTCAAGAAATCAACTGGAAGAAAAAATATCATATCATTTGGTACATTTATTGAATATCCTTTTTATACAATCTCCATTTCCAGAAAAGTTGGGACTTTTTTTTTAATTGCTTGAACTTTTATTTAACTGCTAAAAGTACAGAGAAAATATTTTCAGTGTTTTCACTTACAAATCTAATTGTATTTTGTAAAAAAAAAAAAAAAAAAAAAAGGGTGACATGGTG
>JAOVVG010000047.1:16685696-16700199 GCA_028566375.1 Leptodoras nelsoni | reverse complement strand
GGACATGCAGACTCCACGCAGAAAGGACCCAGACCGCCCCACCTGGGGATCGAACCCAGGACCTTCTTGCTGTGAGGTGACAGTGCTACCCACGAGCCACCGTGTCACCCCCAGTTAAGAAAATGAATGAATGAAATATAAAAAAAACAATATTAAAACAATGTAATGCCTCCAGCACACTCAAAACGTCTGCAGGAGGCAAAATAAGACTGAAAGGTTATACCAGTAACACTGGAAGGTTCCACAATTAGCGGTTTAACTGGTAACAGCTGAGGTCATCAAGATATATAACAAGTATAAAAGGAGCATCAACCAAAGGCTTAGTTTTCCCAAGGAAAGATGGATCGTGGTTCACCACTTTGTGCCAAACTTTGGGAGAGAATTGTCAGTCAGTTCAAATACAATGTTTCTCAGCATATGATTGCCAAGAATTTAGGTCTTTCACCATCTACAGTTCATAATATCATGAAAGGAATCAGGGAGTCAGGGGAATTGTCCGTGTGTATAGGAAACTACTGGCAGCTGGAAACTACTGCTGAATGTGTCTCACCATCAAGCCCTCAAGAGGTAGTGTTTGAGAAACTGTCATGCTACCAGGATGGACATAGCCACTTGTCACTTAACACAGTCCACCACTGCATCAAGAAATGCAACCTGAAACAGAATGCAAAGAGAAATCCATATATTGATTTTGCACAGAAACACTGGAGTCTCCTCTGGTCCAGAAGTCACCTGAGATGAATCGCAAGACAGTGGAAACATGTTCTGCGGTCAGCTTGTTTTTGGCAAAAGTGCCAAAGATAGAAAAAACATCCTGCCTGTTATCAATGAAAAGTACAAAAAACAGCATCTGTGATGGCATGGGGGTGCATCAGGGCATGGGTGATCTGTATATATATGTGAAATTGCCATTGATGCAGTGGTTATGCTCGTATTTTGGAGAGACATATGCTGCTATCAAGATAACATCTTTTCCATGAAACTCCATGTCTGTTTCAACAGGACAATGCCAGGTCTCTTTCTGCATGAGTTACAGACAACAGTGTGGCTTCATAGACATGGAGTGTATGTGCTTGACAGACCTGCCTACAGTCCAGATCTGTCTCC
Organism: Leptodoras nelsoni; assembly: GCA_028566375.1. Lineage (NCBI taxonomy): Eukaryota > Metazoa > Chordata > Actinopteri > Siluriformes > Doradidae > Leptodoras > Leptodoras nelsoni. Next base: position 16,699,092 of record JAOVVG010000047.1, on the reverse strand, counting down.
TACTGAAAATGTATAGAGCATCGTGAAGAGGAGAATCAGACAACAGTGACCACAAACTGTTGAGCATCTCAAGTCTTGTATTCCGCAAGAATCGGCAACAATTCCACTTGCAAAACTGCAATAATTAGTATCTTCAATTCCTAAATTAAAAGACATAATTGAACAAAAAGGTGATTTGACCCAGTGGTAAACACACCTCTCTCCCAACATTTTTTTTTTTTTTAGAGTGTGTTGCAGGTATCAGTTTCTAAAATGTTTTATAATTAACAAAATAGAATTCATCATTGAAAAGACTGAAAATCTTTTGTTTGTCCTTTTGTCTGTTAAATAAAGCTTCAAGTGAGTTAACAAATTACAGATTTTAGTTGTTGCATTTTCCAGAAGTTCCAACTTTTCTGGAAATGGGGTTTGTACTTATGATGGTGCAATTACGATGGTTGTGATGAGCTTATTTCTATAAGAGCATTTATGTTTGGGGAAAATGGCTGCTAATGTCTTCACGTCCCATTAGCACGATGTGTGTGTTACTCATTGGCTGATGCATGTTATTTTTGCTCATCTGTTTTACTGTTTTCCACTTCATACTGTTGTGGTTAGTGGGTGGGGGTCATCTGTATATGCCCCCACCCACCTGCCTCTTTCAGAATCAGGGTGGAGTGCCATTTCCTCCCTCTGTTTCCCAGGCCCCCCCCCTCTCAGCCTCTCCCATTAGCACACAGTCCTATAGCACAGGATGTGAAGTCGGCTCACACATCGCCACTCAATCCGACACGTTTATAAACAAGCTGTACCATCTTAATCTGGGTCTGCCTGGTTTGCTTTCTCCTGCGCATTCAGAGCAGAGCTGTGAGCAACACTGAGTCCATTAAGGTCCATAATCCATGAGCAGGGAGCTTGGACAGCTCAGCTTCGTGTTCAGTACAGCCAGACGATCTGCTTAATGACTCAGCCAACTGCCTGGTCAAGCTACATACTGCAGCGCTCAGTTGTTCCTTTTTCAGAGACGGAAAGAAGGGGAATCCATTCTGCCTCGTTCCCTGTGCTTTGTGATGGATGGCTGGTCAGTGGCTACTTTGTCTCCGCACTGTAACTGTCTCGTATATGGATGGCTGCCTGTGTAGACTTGGAATATATTGTACTGGTGGATGGTGGATGAGTACACTGTAAGAGACTGCATGTGTCATTATCATTATTCTGCTTTAATAGCATGATGTGGATATTGAGCATGAGTTCCTCTAGATTTCTCTCATTTTATCCCCTTTGTATGAGGACCCGGAGCTCCATGTTTAAAATAAACAACCTCTGCCAATCCTGTCTGGTCTTTTAGCTCCAGAGGATTGTAGTTTGTCTCACCATAAGGACCAATTAGGCAGCTTCTCACACCTCTGCTGTTTTGCAAACGCTCTTCCAGAAAAGAAAAAAGTTGAAGTTTCCTTAGCTCCTCATGGCCTGCTGCTTCCACACCCTTCAACATGGCAGCTGGAGCCCAGGTAGTTCTGTTTTCTAACTCTTCTGTGCTGATTCAGACTATTTGTAAAGCATTGTTGGTGTCTTAGAATATGCTATTTGTTTCCGGGAAACAAAGTGGTACGGGGGCAATACTAATTTCCTGCTATAGATTTCATTAGACAAAGCTAGGGCAGCCAGTTTTATGTCGGCCATTAGGAATGTATGTATAGCTCTGAGGGATTTGCTGGAAATAGCACTAATAGAAAATTAAAAAGACAGTTTTAATTGTGTTGCTTGGAGCATCCTTACATCCCCTGCCTGATAGTTAGTAACCAGCTGGTTTGCTGCTAACTGTACTGGTTACTGTGTAACCATATAAGTTACTACCTGCCATTTACTTGTAACTTATAAGTTATGACTTGAGTTACTTTTTATTGATTAACAGTGAAATGTTTTATTTTATTTTTATGTTTAACAACCCCACAATACATTAAACTGTAAAAGAGTTACTTGGTGGTGGTGGTGGCGGCATAGTCGTCTGTTATAATTTAGCCTTCCCAGTCACCCAGCCTTAACCCAGTTGTGCTGTTCCAGAATGAAACGTTTCAAAGAGGTGACCAACCAGATATCACCAAGCACACCGCAGTTTCCAATAGTGTTTCATGTGTTGTGTTCAGAAAATACTGGGTGTGTTTGCATTCAATGAACATTTGGTAATTGGAGTGGATTCTGTGCCTTCCATGTTGGAGGAATGTCTGGGCAGAACAGTACCATTGTTGCCAGGAAATCCTGTGTTTTCTGGGTTGGATGTTAAATTACTTTTAATGCTAATATTAAATGATAAATGATTCCAGGACAACCAGTCTACCCTGTGGTGCCAGTAATATTTGGACACCTGACCATAACATCCATATGTGGTCTTCCCAAACTGTTGTTCCATAAAGTTGCAAATGCACAATTAGCTATAATGTCTTTGTATGCTGTTGCAGTATCATGTCCTTTAACTGGAACTAAGAGACCTGGAGTGAGGGCCATAAAGACATGGTTTACTAAAATTGGAATGGAAGGTGACCTGCACAGAGCCCTGACCAAAAGCCCACCACTAGTTTGGGAGAAGAACGTTGTCCCATTCTTGTCTGATTCTAGCTGCTCAACAGTCCTGATTCTTCTTTGCAGACAGGCCAGTTCAGTACCCCATCTCTTCTACTGCACTGCTATGCTGTTGTGATGGATGCAGTATATGGTTTAGCATATATAGTATACATTGTCCTGCTGAAATATGCAAGGCCTTTCCTGAAAGAGACATGTTCTAAAACCTCTATTTACTGTTCAGCACTGATGGTGCCTTTCCAGATGTTTAATCTGCCCTCGCCATAGGCACTAATGCAACCCTATACCATCAGAGATGCAGGCTTCTGAACTGTGCGCTGAGAACAAGCTGGATGGTCTCTTTCCTCTTTAGTCCACAGGACACTGTGTTCATGTTTTCCATGAAGAATTTCAAATTTTTATTCATCTGACCACAGAACAGTTTTCCATTTTGCTTCAGTCCATTTTAAATGTGTTTTGGCCCAGAGAAGACGACAGTGTTACTGGAGCATGTTGACATATGGCTTCTTCTTTGCATGATATAGCTTTAACTTACGTTTGTGGATTGTGCGGTGAACAGTGTTCACAGACAGTGATTTCTGGAAGTGTTCCTGAGCCCAAGCAGTGATTTCCTGTACAGAATCAGGCCTGTTTTTGATGCAGAGCCGCCTGAGGCCCCAAAGATCTCTAGCATCCAATATTGACCCTCAGCTTTGCACAGAGATTTCTCCAGATTGTCTGAATCTTTCGATGATATTATTTACTGTAGTTGGTGGGATATTTAAAGTCTTGACACTTTTATGTTGAGGAACATTTTTCTGAAATTGTTCCACACTTTTCATACGCAGTTTTGTGCAGATTGATGAACATCTGCACATCTTTCCTTCTGAGAGACTCTGCCTCTCTAAAATGCTCTTTTTATACCCAGTCATGTTACTGACCTGTTGTCAATTAACCTACTTGGCTGCAAAATGTTCCCAAGATTGCATTTATTTACATTGATTTATTTACATTTTGCACAATGCCCCAACTGTTTTGGAATTGGGGTTGTATTTTTGCAAGTCAGTGGTCAAGTTTTATTATAGTTTGTGTGTATAATTATATGTAAAATGGGTGGCAGTGTGGCACAGTGAGCAGCGCTGTCACCTCACCGGGGTTCAATTTCCAGGCCAGGCCTGGGTCCTTTCTGTGTGGTTCTCCCCATGTCTGTGTGGGTTTCTTTCGGGAGTTCTGTTATGCTCCAATATACAAAGACATTCTAGACAATCTTGTACCTCCAATTTTGTGGTAAAGGTTTGGGATACACCCACATATAGGGTTCATGGTGAGGCTGTAATCATACTGTACCTTTGGAAATATAGTGCATGTTGACAAAAATGTGCATTAATTTATGAAAAACTAAAGATACAACCATCACTTACCAAATATTGATTTACTGTTCATACATTTGGGACGAGGAGAAAATGTCATGTATATCGCATGGCCTGAGTAGGTAAAAAAATCAGTGCTAATCTCTTCTTCTCTGTGAGAGTTAAGACGAATAGAGCATACAATATACGTGTCAGAAGTATGGTGCATGTATTTACTCCAATTGTTGGGAAGTTCATAGACACTCTATACAGAATGTATTAGAGTGGGTGATGCAGCTAGTAAGTGTGTGTGAATCTGCTGACAGTCCTATCAGTGAAAGGAATGTGAGTTCTTGGACTAGTGAAGTGGCAGTCACTGGCCTATTGACTGTGGCTCTGTGCAGGGGGCTGTTTGCCTATAACTACAGCTGCCAGGAAACACTGCTGTGTTTAAACGACAACCGTGTTTATAACACTGCCTTGGAGTTTAAAACAACAGCCCATCTGACAAGCATCATCAAGTTTGTTTGAAATTTACTGAAGCTGTGTGTGTGACGGGAGTGTGTTTTTATACCTTGGTGGGGACCAAATGCTTTCATATATTACCAATTTGATAGACCCTGCCCATTAGTATAGTTTTTTACACAACCTAAACGAGCCAAAATGTTTCCCTTTGTGTACCGAGGTTAAGGTTAGGGTTGCCAAAAATCTCCACAAAGATAGCAACATCTGACAATTTTGTGGGGACATTTGGCTGGTCACCATGAGATAAGTGGGTTTAAAATATAAATAAATAAATAAGTAAATACGCAAGTCAGTCAGCCAGTCAGTCAGTAAGTAAAAAAAACAAAAATTTGCCTTTTCGTTATTGATGTTAGGATTAGGCAACTGCATTAATAATTATGTCAATGGAAGGTTCTCACAAGAAAAGCAAGGCATAACTGTGTGTTTTGCTTAGGTGGTCCTCAGTGTCCCATTAAAGCATCGTTACCTGTTTGGCGATCCAGGTTTAATTTGACCCATCTCTACTCCTTCACCTTCCTTCCAGATGATGAAAGCAGCCACCAGCACAATAGCACAGGGAGCGAAGGGGGCGACAGCACTCCTCCCCCCAAGCGCAAGGGCAAGTTCTCTACGCTGGGCAAGATCTTCAAACCTTGGAAATGGAGGAAGAAGAAAAGCAGTGAGAAGTTTAAGGAAACTTCAGAAGGTGCTTAATTTTTATTCACCTTTATAATTCACATGGGCCACATGTTATAAAATAAACCTTTCCTTGTAACGATGCCATCTACATGTTTTTAATGTTATTAGACCAGCTTCTGGCTTGATAATGATAATGAATCTTGTTTTTCATATTGGATATAGTGAACATAAAGCAAACACAGTAATCCACAGAATTTAGTTTGTACTTGGGTTAAGAAGGCACGTCAAAGTTACACTTTTCTCTGTACAAATATAGAGCCCTCAGTCACTGCTGTTTGAGTTTACTAACATTACAATGAGAGGAACATAGCACTGAGTTAATCACTGGTCATTGCTTAATTAGGTGGGCTTGTGTCTGCTGCAATTTTCCCAACAGTTTTGGAAAGAAAGATGTCGATGAGAAGACCACGGGAGGAGCTGATAGAGCAGGGAGTTCTGAAGGAGCTTCCTGATAACGGTAGTCTGTGTGTGTGTAAACAAGTGTGCATGGATGTGTGTTTTGTGTATTTTAAGGATTGATATCGAGTGTATAGCCAGGATTCTACATAACTACGACATACAACTGTATGTCAATGTATGAACTATTCACACACCACATGATGTCACACAGAAACAATTCATGAACATGGTAACAGTCACTGGTTTGTTATTATGTCACTGGTCTTTGAGGCACAATAGACATTTAGCAGTTTCTAAGATAGATGAAGCAAGAAGGTTTCATTTGACAGGTGTTTGAAGGTCTAACTTCATATTTCAAGGAGAGAAATGACATATTGTTTGTCTTCGGCTAAAGAAAAGTAGAACAAATTGTGCCCTGCAGCAAAAAGCTTTGAAAGTCATGCACTCGCTGCTGCGGAGGCCCATTTATCTAGATGTTGTTCAAATCACAAAAAAAAAACATACACATTGTTCTTGTTACCTGCCTCTGGCTTCTTTTGTATCTTCACAAGCTTCCTGTGATTTTCTCCTGTCTGATTTAAAAAGTGAAGTCTAGCTATCAATATAAAAAAAAAAACTTCAGAAGTATGAAGATGTATACTAATAAAGTTCCATGATTATTAATGAATTTTCCGCTAAATTTCCATGTATTTTAATCATTTATTCTTGCAGAGGCAGATGAGGCACATGGGTCCAAGCCCTTGTATGTGAAGAATGGCCACACACTGCCTATAGGGGGCACCAGTGGAAGTGGAAGTCGGGGTATTGAGCCAGTTCGGCCTACATCTGATTTGCAGTTCAGGGTCAATCAGGAGCGCAGAGGTCGTGACCCCTCTGATGCAGAGCGATGTGCAATGGCTAGCCAGGATGAGGGTTGGAGAGGTGGACGGGCTGCAGTAGACGAGTGGAAGCAGAGTGTGGGCTGGCAGGGAGAGGAAATAAAGCATGGAGGCAGAATCCACACAGACATGGACAGAAAGCCCGGTCTGATCAAAGCCCCATCGGAGGATGGCAGAAGAACTCGTCCAGAGGCCGACTGGAAGCCCAGTCTCCCCCGCCACTCATCCGCCGAGGAGGGCAGAGGAAGGAGAGGTGAGGCGGGTCAGTTTTCTCTTTTTTCCTCTAGCTCTTTGACTTCCTTTCCTTTGCTCTTGCTCACTAGTGTTTTCTCCTCTTCTCTCTTCTTCTGGCCCTGCTGAACTGAAGAGTAGTGCTACTCCCTCAGGGCCTGCTCTAGCTAAGATTCTTATTTAGGAACAAGCAAAGGGATAGCTCAGCTTTGTTCTCTCATTTCCATCCAAATATGCTTTTGTCAGTTCATTTTTTTAGATTGAACACACACCACCTGTGGGGGTAAAATACATTCATTCATTCATCTTCTTGGCCGCTTATTCCTTTTCAGGGTCACGGGGCAGCCGGTGCCTAACCGGCCACATAGGGCGCAAGGCAGGAACAACCCTAGACAGGGCGCCAATCCATCGTAGGGGGGTAAAATAATGGTCTGTCATTTCAAATGTATAAAAATATATTCACACATGATGCAAAAAATTTTTTAGCTATAAAATAATAAATATTACAAAAAAGCCACCAAATTTCTTGATTGTTTGCTTTTCATTGTTTCACATTCATGGGACTAAAATCAGTAAATGAATTTGAATGACCTGGATGTGCCTCAGCAATTACTGGGTAGCAAGAGGAGGATAGATTAAAGATTGCTGTTAGTGCCTGATGTACAGACAACATGAATGACTGTGCTTTTACAATATAGCAAGAAGGTGATTGTAAAGGAGGATGGCTACAAAAAAGTCAGCATGATTCTCCAGGTGCTGCAATTCAAGAATATGTTAATCACCCAGAATGTATTTCTGAAAATGCTGACCCTATTTTTTTAATCATATCTTTTAGGTAAACAGAATAAGGCTCCAGAGTTCACATCTTAACCAGCTTGTACATTTTTGTATTCATCATTATTTGATTTGTATTTTATTTACTTAAACCCACAGAAACAATTCTAACTATTTTTTTTTTATATTTTTTGGGAAAATAAATGAATGCTCCTATTTAAGTATGCACCAAGAATAACAAAGAAATAAAATATAAACCCTGTTTCATTGTTTTCCCTTTTTCATTTCAAAATGAAAATTGAATAAGAGCAACATACACACCCAAAAAGAGAAGCAGTCCTTTCATTTTAATACATATTTCTACCCTGAACACCCCTTTTTGTTTTTCTCCTTCCTGTGTCTCGTTGTGATAAAATGGCTGTAAGTAACCCTGCATTTAATATGCCAGCTTTGAAGAATAAAGGGAGAATAACATGGGAGGGGGTGATGTAGAGAGACAGAGAGGTAATTATGGCAACCTGTTTGTCTCCCACAGCAGTCGATGAGCTGGTTAAGAAACATACACATACCATGGGAATAATGATACAGCTTGTAACACAGATCAAATAGCCTGATAAAATTGATAAGACAAACTCTTAGGTGTGTGTCTCTGTGTGTGTTTGTTTTCTCAATGCTGAAGACTTTCATTTAGTCATAACGATAGAAAAATGTTACATATACACCAGTAAACAAGGCTTCTAGGAATATAGCTGTAATAAGGGTTTTTTTTGGCATAGTGGTTATTTATCTATGAATGTCATCCAGGGCATTTTAAATGTCTTATAGTGATAAGTCTTATCTGCTTCTCTGACGTATTAGAAATGTTTTCTTTGTATTCCTTTCAGAATCAGACAGCAGTCACTATGTTCCCGACCCCGAGGCTCTGAGGGACACCCTGCGAGAGCCGCTCCCCCCTAAGCAGTCCGTCATGGCCCCCAAGTGGCTGATGAGCTCCACCCCAGAGCCTGGCACTGAGGCCTTGCCCCACACACCCATCCACAGCCCTGCAACTTCGTTCTCCTCCTCCTCTGTCTCCTCCAACTCTCCGTTGTCCTCCAGCGCAGCCACAAAGACCCTGCGGACGGCCTCTTCTGCTGTGGCCGGCATGCCCCTGGCATCCTCTTCCATCCAAGGACCAGTGCCAACACAGGCTGCTAGGCAGCCCCCACTCCCTCCACCCAAACCAATCAACCGCACCACTAACGCTGCCATGCTGGGTGAGTGCTTTCTCCTGCTTCCTGCTTTTCTCACGTGACCCCAAAAAAGCAGATGTTACATGCCTCCATTCTTGTTGTCTAGAAGTTTCAAAATAAGAAACACATTTATCTTTGTCTCAGCATGTTCAAGGTTTTTTATGTGTAGGAAAGCATTGTAAATGAGTCTCAAGAACATTTCTTCCTTGGCATCCTTCTCCTCTTGTGCAGCATTATCTCTAATGACTCCAGGCTTGGCAGGCAGCTGTCTGCTCCAGTGTTGCAGTAGTTGTTGTTTTTGTTTGTTACTATGTTGGGTAAGTGTTTTTCTCTGTTAGGCTAAGAGTTTAGTGTGTTAAATAAGTGCTGAGCCTCAAAGATCCATGTATAACCTGTACATACTCTGTATTTACTGTGCTACTTGTGGAATGGAACCGCTGAAAGTGTCACATTCCTTAGACGTGTTCCTTAGATCATTTTGTGCACTTGTATCAAAGTTGAAACATGCATCATGTAACCTCTAGAAAGGCGCAAGATTTAAGAGGATTTGAGAATGTAAGAATCTTGGATCACTAATGCTCTTTGGTTTTGGTTTTTGTGTTTTGGTATTGTATTGATCATATTAGACAAAATTTGTACTCTTATTCTGAAGCATTCTTATTTGTTTATTCCCAATAATTAACACTTATCACAAGAGACACCACTGAAAATGGAGCCTTGTGAAACAGCCAGACAAATTGGGTGTGAGTTTTATCTTTTCAGTGTCAAGCGGGATTATTGTCATTCTGCTAATATAACTCGTATACAATGAAGTAAAATGATGTTGATTCTTCAGGACAACACATAATGCAGTAGCATGGTACACAGGAGAACTAAAAGTGGTGATGTACCTGTAATTTCTTTTCAAAAGGAAAAGCATTTAATCAGATCGTTAAATATAATGTATTGCATGGGTCGTGTCTACACACTGCCTCCTGCAGGTCAGCTGAAGCATCATGTGCTCATGAGAGATGAGGTCTGTGCTCAGGAGGTCTGTACTGTACTGGTTTGAATGTCAGAACCCAGAGTTTTTCTGTGGTTGCCTGGCTTCTTCATTGCTATAACTTTATTATGGCAATATGACCCAATTGCCTAAATTAAATGCCTTCTTCAGCTAATGTTATCTTGCTTCAGCACATTTCAATTCTCATTAACCTTCACATTGCCAAATTGTACAGTTTCGATGGATGGTTTGGTCATATTTATGTGTGGTGTTTGATTCCTTTGGGATGGTTTCTTACCCTGTCAGCTTCCACCCTTCAAAGGGGTGATCCCTTTCCCCTCTACTGGTCCTGCTGGAAACGTGAGGCTGACTATGATGTCTACCTGTCCCTGCCCGTGTACTTATGCCGTCGGGCAGGAGTTGGGTGCACAGGTAACAGCAAGGCCATGCCTGGAACCACAGCAATGCTGCCTTTCTTATCATGTCCTGTCCATCTGCTCTGTGTGTGCTGGCATTGTCTTTTTCACCCTTGCCACCATATGCTCTTAGCTCTGGCTGGGATGCTGGACTAACATGGAGTGGCTAGAGTGCCACATATTCTCTCTCCTCCTCCTCCTCTTCCCCCTCTATCTCTCTGCTTCCTGTTAAAATGCATGCTTTATAGGACTAGATTTGCAGTAAAAGGGCATGCTGTGCCATGATCAATTTCAAAAGCCATTGTGAGAAGCCCTGTTGCTGTAACCTGACCTGTCAGAACCACAGAACTGTGGCCATCATTTTGGATCTTCTGTTCAATTGGCAGAACTGAGATTACAGAATAGTACATAAATCTAGTTGAATGAACCGCATGCTGAAAGACAGCAGATTATTTAGACTAAGCTGAGAATTCAGCAGAAGCTGAAAACCTGCTCAAATACTGTCCTTTGGGTTTATCAGTGAAAAGATTTTAAATGTGTGCATGCAGTTACTCCATTAAGCCTAGTTTCTCTGGCTGTGGCTTTCTGTGTTTGTCAGCTGAGGTCATCTGTACATGGAGCAACTTCACTAATACCTGGGGCAGTTCAATGTGCAGTTTGTCCTGCCACATGGACATGTACAGTATGTGACAAACACTGGATCTAATTCATGTTACTGCTTCTGAGCATGTCAATTCAAGATACTATGTAGTGTTAACTCTTTACATATGTATCCTTCTGAAATTTCATTTGTGGTTGATGTTCTAATCGAAACTACAAGGCCTTGTAATGACTTGTGATGTCTAATTTTAATGTTGCTCTAACCTTGATTTTGTATAAGTATGTTATTCTGATATAAATGAGTGGTAAAATTCACTGTAAAAACATGACTCATAATCCTCTGTCTTCTCCAGCTGAACTTACACAGGTTGTAGGAAGTGCCAACCCAGCTCCAGCTAAGCCATCGCCACCTATGCCTCCCAAGAGAACCACGCCTGTTACAAAGCGCCACACTGAAAACTCCGCCCTTCCCATCTCCTCTCTGCCCTCAATACTCTCTCCAGAGGACAGGGCAAACATCCCAGGAGGGTTCCCACTGCCCCCACCTCCGCCTTCCCCTCCTCTTCCCACACACATCCCACCCTCCCCTCCTCGAGGACACCCCCACCAGCTCCTCCACCAACACTCCTACCCTCATCCTCTGCCTGACCCACTACCCGTGCATTTTGACCCTCCAAGCCCACAGGAAGAGCTGCCTGCACGTCAAGCCCCAGTGCCCCTGCACATCATGATCCAGCGAGCTCTGATCAGCCCTGGGGCTGCCCTCCCGCACCTGGATGCCTCCCACCGTGCCCACTCACTGCTGTTTGAAACCCCTCCAGAATACCAAGGATCTCGCCCGCTGCCAGTCACCATCCAGCCTTTAAAAATGTGTGTATCCAAAATGCCAGTAATGGTTCAATCACAGCATTTCATAATAAGTGTACAGAGATGAGTAGCTTGTGTGAATTATAGAAACATTCATTGTATGAATCATGTAAAATAGAGCAGGGCATGCTGATTTAGGAAAATAATCAACAACATGGTGGTGGGATGCAACTTCAAAGAAAGTTGATTGTTTTTCTAAAATTGCATGTCCTGAAATGTTTTATTCCTTTTATACCACAGTAATTTGCCAACTCAAAAAAACATTGACACCCATTTTATTTGTTTAGTTACAATTAATGCTTGTTCCTATTAATACTTGCGTTATAGCTATAAACAGTTCACCAGGTTTATTTTCTCTTGAAGTTAATAAGACAAAAAACTTTAGCTTGTCAGGTTATCAGGAAACGCCTCTTGTCTTGACAAATTTCCCATGCTCTGACTTACACGGTACTGAGACTGGAAACTCCTTCCAAAAATGTTATAAAGCCAAACTACTGTACAAGCTGTGCTTATACAAGCCAACAGAATTTGGCTTGGATACAATTTTAATGTTTCAAACCTGTAACTGCATATGAAGGTGGAACAGATTTTATATAATTCTTTATAATTTACTTAATTCCCCTACATTTATTCACGTAACCTTTCTGCCAATCTCTCAGGGCTGAAGATGACTACTCTGATGAAGAGGAAGAGGAGGAAGAAGAAGATGAAGAAGAAGAGGAGGATGAGGAGGAGGAGGATGATGAAGACGAGCCACCTCCTGAGCACATCCCCCCTCCTCAAACACAACCAGAGCTGGAGCCTCGCAGCCGCAGGTGCCTAGTGGGTGATGTAAATATCCGACTGATGCCAGAGGGATCAGACAGCAGTGAGGAAGAGGAAAGAGAAGAAGATCAGCAGGCTGATGAGAGTGATTCAGATGGTCCTGTGCTTTACAAAGAGGAGGAATCGGACGAAGAGGAAGACAGTCCACCGAGTATGTGAAAAGATCCTTGTCCATTTACACTGCAGATGGATCATGTGTTGTATTTTTGTACATACGGTGTCCATGTCCATACATGTATCCATGGAATAGAGGAACTGTACAGTTCAGAAATTGTGGTGGCCTGCTTTTAACTGTGTGTGTATGTATGCACATACACAGGCAGTCTGGCCAGCAGGGTGAAGAGGAAGGACACTTTGGCTCTGAAGCTGAGCAGTCGGCCCTCAGCCCCAGACAGACAAGCTCCTGAGAGGCAGACCAGAATGGAGTACACGGGTCTGTCATGGCAGAGCAAAGAGCAGTGGGAGGCCATCCGCACACAGATTGGCACAGCACTTACACGGTACTGCTCCTCCTGCTGTCTCTCTACCGCACACACACGCATACAAACACAAACTCAAACACATGCATTAATAACTAACTGTGAGTGTCAAGTATATAAATGCAGGGTTTCTCCCAGATACTAGTGGGCAGCAGACATAATTCATTTATACACGTAAACTCAGAAAGAGAATAAATGTCTCCGTAAATAACTTTATGGTAATGTGTCTGTTTGTCTAAAGACGACTGAGCCAGAGGCCCACTGCTGAGGAACTGGAACAGAGAAACATTCTACAGCGTAAGCAATTTCCTTATTTCCTGCTACTGCCAGTCTAATGCTCTATGCCTCCCATTCTTAAATTCACATTTCACGTTTTCTCAGTTCCACTTAACATATAGCTGCACTTTGTAGTTCTACAATTACAGACTGTAGTCCATCTGTTTCTCTACACACTTTGTTGTCCCCTTTACTCTGTTCTCTAATGGTCAGAACCCCCACAGGACCACAACAGATCAGGTACTATTTAGGTGGTGGATCATTCTCAGCACTGCAGTGACACTGGTGTGGTGGTGGTGGTGTGTTAGTGTGTGTTGTACTGGTGTGAGTGGATCAGACACAGCAGT
>JAOVVG010000047.1:16613266-16624668 GCA_028566375.1 Leptodoras nelsoni | reverse complement strand
AGTCTAATGTTTATCAGTACATTACAGAAAATAATGAACTTTATCACAATATGCTAATTTTTTGAGAAGGACCTGTACATAACTCCACGTGTTCATTCATAGTTTTGATGCCTTCAGTGAAAATCTACAACGTAAATAGTCATGAAAATAAAGAAAACTCATTGAATGAGAAGGTGTGTCCAAACTTTTGGCCTATATATGTATGTATGGCTTCCTCTTTGCATAATACAGTTCAGGTTGCATTTCCAGATTTAGCGTTAAGAGCCCATGTGGCTCTGTCCATCATAGAGGCAGGACAGTTTCTCAAACAATACGGACTGAGGGCTCGATGGTCACAGACATTCAGCAGCGGCTTCCACACTTGGCCTTCACGCACTGAGAGTTCCCCTGACTCCCTGACTATCTTTTTCATGATATTATGTACTGTAGATGGTGAAAGACCTAAATTCTTTGCAATCTTGAACTGACTGACAATTCTCTCATGAAGTTTGGTACAAAGTGGTGAACCACGACCCATCATTGCTTGCAAAGACTAAACCTTCGTTTTATGCTCATTTTATACTCAATCTTGAAGATCTCACCGGTTACCAGTTAAACTGCTATTTGTGGAACCTTGCTTTTTGAGTGTGTTGCAGGTGTCACAGTCTATTGATTTTTTTTATATTTGCAAAATACAATTAGGTTTATCAGTGACAATACTGAAAATGTTTTGTTTGTACTTTTATCAGTGAAATAAAAATTGAAGTGATTTAACCAATTACAGATTTTATTTTGTTGCATGTTTTAGTGTCCCAGTTAGTGGTGTTTATATGTTTACCATTAGCACCTAAATGTACAAACTATAATAGTTGAATACAATCTAATTGTATATAATGCAATATAAAAGGTCAATGCATAAATAATTCATACACACCTCAGCAGTCATGGTGGCAATACGACTCAGCTCGATATGTCCTCCCAGAACATTCTTACGTAAATTTGGATTCTTCGGATCTTTCAGGTTGCTGATGCGGCTACGCACTCTGTTTTTATATTTCATATCTGTGGCTTTAATCTCCTGGTAGATATTTAAGAAGACAAGGACAGTTAAGGAGACATTAATGTTATAAATCTCTCACTGAAGAATCTTCACTTATATATGTGGAGCAGCTTGACAGTAATGGTCAGTTCTGTAGTTCTTCCTCTATATATTGTAATCTCATTTTTGACCGATAGCTCTGCTGCAGCTCTTTGTCTCTCATCATACTGTGGCCATCATTCAGCATGCAGCACCACATAAACATTTCCTGTTTACCAATATTAGATTTCCAACCAGCTGGTCATTACTCTCCATAAAAGATACGTCAGCACCAATGATAAGTAGCAAAGCCATCTAGTACAAGGTCTCTATAACATCTACAGAAAACTCACTGAAATGTGTTCCTACAATCAGTTACCTATCCGGCAGTGTCCTGTGCTCTTGATTACAAAACCAATAAATAAATATACTACAAAAAACCCTCATAACAGGTATATTTTAAATACTTTTCATTTTGTTACTCTTTTGCTTTTGTTTTTAAAGGATATGATCCTCAATTTCAGCTCCCATGGCGTCACAGTTTGCTCCATAATATTTATAGTCATCTGTCAAGATAGATAGATAGATAGATAGATAGATAGATAGATAGATAGATAAAGGAAAGAGATCTCAATGGGTTATGATCTTCTACAGAACTTCATACTCATAAAATAACTTAAGTGATGCATGTTGTATATTTGTACATATATTATATATTATATTTGTACACTTTTCTGTGTTTTATTACCATCTGTGCGCAGTGCAGCTGACAGCATTTCAATGCACTTGTCCCTGACGGAATCCCCAGTGAGCAGGTGAGGGGAGAGTGGACCACCAGCAGGGCTGAAGGAAGGGGACAGAGGAGTGGTAGGGGTGCTGGGTGTCTTCGGGGTTTCAGGTTTACTTTTTCTGTTCAAATAGGAAAACCAAGCTGATATTGTACTAGATACTAGATAAAATGCATCTCATTTCCACTTATTCTGATATGCAACTAATACAACATTACTGTGAATTTGAGTGTAGTGGCATCTGTGCAGAGCTGGACACCACAAACTATTTTTAGCACTCGCTAAAATAGCTCTCTGGTGTATAAATGTGATAGACACTGTTTTTTTTTTTTAACACAGCCCTAACCGCTGGGGAGCAATTGCTGCAGAAATCCCAGAACTCCAGTAATTCTTGGTTTCAAATCTCACTCCAGTCTAACCACATGCTGTGCAACTGTTTTGTCTAATCTAACACACTTGATTGCACTTACTGGCTAGGTGCTACGTAAATGATGAACTCCTTTCAGCAAGTTAGACTGTAAAACACAGAGTTTGGAAGCCTAAAACTAGCAACAGGAAGCACTGGGATTTTACCTAACACACAAGCCAAAAAGTCAGAATATCACCTGAAAATTGTTCTTTAAAAAGCAAATAAGTTGGAGACAAATTGTAACAGACAGGAAGAGAGTAGATATGAACCGTACCGTCCATCATTACTGTCCAAGGACAACGTTCTCTGTATAGATCCAGGAAGAGTCAACTTAGGGCCATGAGATTCTCTCCTGGAAGACACACGCAAACATTTTGATCCATTAGAAATTTCTGTAATTTAGTGATCGGGATTGTGTTGTAGTGCATGTAATTCTTGCCTTTCTTCCGAAAGTTTCTTAGCCAGGGGTGAGTTTCCAGGCTTTGGGTTACCCGAGTCCCTGCTGTGTGAAAAGTATGTAACTTATTATCTGACCTAAACAGTAACATTTGCTCTAAAAATGAATAAACTGGCAATAGGAAGTTATTAAGAGGCTAATATTGTACCTGTGAGGCTTGGAGTCACTTGACTGCTGTCGCTGGCCAGATTTAGAGTCTGTGGAGTCTTTTCTGAAACAAAATCAATATACAGTTTTATACAGAAGCTTCACCTCTATCCTAAAATTATTTCAAATGAACTAATTTAAACCTCATGTCACATTTGAAGTTTCTGATCATACCTTTCTTTCTTTGTGTCATTAGTGGGTTTTTTCAGAGGCTGCTGACTGAAATCTGAGGAATCCTTTCTGGAAAAACAATAAGAAAATATCAATACAATAAAAAATATCATATAGAGAAAACAAGCAAAAACGGAGCATTTTTATTATAACTACCCACAAGCTGCGAAATCACAGCCAAACTCATTCATGCACTCATACTGCCCTCTTTCTTTCATCCTTAATGACACACATCTATGTCCCAACCTGTCTTTCTTCATGTCTGTAGACAGTCTTTTGGCTGGTTTACTTTCCCCAAGATCTCTGCTGAAATGGGAGCGTCATTTGAACACTTTAAATAAGATCCAACATTTATCTTTTCACCACATGCTTTCTCTTTCCTGATGAAATGATACATTTCTAGGTAGATCAGAAAGTTTACATTTACGTAATTAGTTCAACACACTGGACACATGCAGGATGAGAGAATCCAGCATTTACTTATGGAGCACTATTACTAAAACAAAGCAATACGTTACAAGCGTCAGACCTGTGTTTCTTCTGCTCAGATATTAGCTGCTGTGCACTTCGTTTTGGTGCTGTCATGTCTTTTCTACTTTATTATGGAGAGAAATAAACCTATTGTGAGACAATCACTAAAATATCTAAAAATAATTATCTGTTCACAAATATCATGAAGAAAATATAGAAGGTTTCTGGTTTCCAGCATGCTAAAAAAACAGTCATAACCTTTCTTTGTCTTTGCTTTCTTTTTCTTTGTCTTTCTGCATGTCTAGGGAAGGACGCTTGGTAAGAGTAGGAGGATGAAGGTGGAGAGGAAGAGGGGGAAGAGGAGCATCAGGATTCACAGGCTCTTTCCTAATAACAACAACAGTTAACCACTGACAAAAGGACAATCCATAAAACCACATGTACTGCTGATTCATCTTCTAGCCATGCAAAACCATTTAGTTGTGGTTATGTAGCTAAATTCTAGTCATGAGAGAAAAACTTCCAAGCAGTTTTATCTACTATTTTCTCCCCAATTTAGTGTTGCCAATTCCCACCCATTAGCTACTTCTTCCCTCGCACAATAGCTACCAACTGGGGAGGGTGGAGCAAACACTTTTCCATTGAGATATATGCAGCCAGCCACAAACTCCAACTCCTCATGGCAGAACAGCTGAGCTTCTCTAGGGACCCTGACTAGATTGCTATGATATTGTTCTTGGTGGTGCGGACATTCATTGTAAACTGGTCATTACAGCTTTCTGCAACTATCTCAAATTTTACCACCAGAGGTCACCACTGCCAGAATACTGCTGAGTCACCCTAGTTACTAACAATCAAACTGTTTTCCATTCACTAAACACAGTATTGTAGGGCTCACCTGTCAGTTTGGATGTTTTTGTAAAACTGTCCCACAAAATCGTCTGTTTAACTTTAGGTAGATTTCAAACCAGGAAACAGACGGAATTATCATTTACCACTTGATAGAGCAACTGTATTTGATTTGGATAAATTTTTCCCTTTCCCTATGGTTTCAAATCAAACCAGTCCTACCATATAGTATACCACTTTCCCCCCAGACTTTACAGTTTCTATGCTAAAAGCATTTTAATCTGCCATGCAGAATCCTGTACTCCAAGTGCCAGAGAAAATAGTGGTTTGACCTGGTTGGATGGAAGAGCACTAGGGGAAGTCTTCACCTGCTCGCTCATACATACAGGACTTCCAATGCAAGCAAACAGATCACTTTGGGACACAGCTGGCAACTGCCATATTTCACCACCAGAGTTCACTACTCCAGAATAATTTGCTGCCTAAGTCTCAAATTTGCAGTCAGGTTTGATTAGACAGTGCATGTATTTGCTGTTTTGCATCACATCTTTGCAAAGTCTTTTGTCTTATATGGTTTGTTTCTCCTGTTTCCTGTTTAAGTATTTGGATTAGCCCTTTCCCATTGTTGTGCAGTTTGGAACTGCTTTTCAGTTTTTCAACTCTGTTTACCCTTGAGTAAATTCTGCACCCCAGTCATGCACCTCTGTTACAGTGTTACACTAAATGAGCAATGTACTATAAGCAACCATCTGTGTTTCAAGGAAGACACAACACAGGCAATAAATATCTGAAAGCTGATAGACAGAACACAACAAAATTCTTCTAAGAGCCAAGAGTTACAGAAGCAGCAGTTGATTATAACTCATTCTGATGCCTAAAAAGGTTATGATAAGTCAAACAAAAAAAACATATCATTAAATAACTTTTTTGACCGTATACTGTGTATGGTATGTGTTTCTCAAGGGCACAAACGAATAAACAGGATCTTATCAGCTAAAGCCAATCCTTGACCTCTTGGCGCATAGCCGAGACCAATTGCACTGTATTTGCTAGAGGAGTTGTGATATTTGCTTTGCTGCATTTCTTTGGCATCTAGCCCTTCATGTTGTACTTTCTACAATGTTTAAATAATGAGAAGCATACACCACCAGACATACTACAATATTAGAGCATCCACAATTTTCATGCTTTTATCTCCAAAGGAGGAACCTTCTGTTTAAACGTTCAGGGGAAGCACAAATACACTTATATTTTAAATAGTTATAACATACATTTCAAATAGTTATACATTTCAAATAGTTATAACATCAAAACTTATTGGAATATGTTTATAAAGTGTGTGTGATACCAGCCGATATCACATGAAACTCAAAGTCAAGGACTGTTTTTGTGCTCATCCTGTACATTAGTCTTACATGCAGTAGCTGATGATAGCAAAGCAGTAAGAAGCTTATATTCTCATGAAAAGACATAACTGGCAGATTTGATTATAGAAAACATTCTATGAACTCAAATAAAGCAACTGGAGGCAGACACTATGTATCAGAAGGCTAATTTAAATTCCACAGTCATGCATTTACAAGTTTTACACAAGTTCACAACATCAAATAACTTTTTACAGTAGAATTCACTATTCCAAACAAGCCCTGACCTTGGGTTCTTCAGCTCTAAAACACATTGTTTCTGAGCAGGAGGATGCAGATGAAGAGGCAAAGGAGGAAGTGGGGCATTTTGATCTGTAGTCTTTTTTCTAAGTTTAAAAATAAACAGTGTAATTCTGTTATTTGATACAGAGAAAAATCACAATGTGCTATATATTTTTGGCAATGAACATAGACTTTTGTCCCAAGGCAGCCCATGTTTGGTGAAAGCAATGACAACATTATTTTTAAGAGCATGCAGAACCTCATTCTGACCTCTCTTTAGTAACCTCTAGAGATGGCCTTTTATGAGAAGAGGAATGATGAGACTGAGAATGTTGCGAGGTCAAAGTTTCTGGGGCCATTCTCCTGAAAGTAATATTATATATATATACATATAATTTCTAGAAATTAAGATATTATCTCATCTGTCCACTGTTTCTTAAACAAGTTCTCACAGAATTTGTCATTGTATATGCCAATGATGCTGACCTGTCTTTCTTCACTTCAAGCTGGTGTTTACGAATATGAGCAGGAAGAGAATGGTGAAGATGATGATGATGAGGAGGACTCTGGTGATCGGACGCCTCTCTCCTGTGTAATTAATTTTGCATTCAGCACCTCAAAAATACATGGCAGCAAATGAGACTATAACTGAAGCAATAAACAGAAGACACATCAATGGCCCTTAAGACTCAAACTGCATTTTTCAATAATATATAATATACAGCTTGCCAAGTGAGAAAGGGCTTTTGACTGCTTATACATTGTTTCTTCATATACAAACCTAAAAGTGTGTGAATGATGATAAACAGGAAACAACATCATGCCCTAAACACTTTCACATGCTGTTTAAGAACTAAGAATGCTTTAAAATGTACAAATAATAATTGTTTATTTTTTTAGCATTTTACAAAATGCAAAGTAAGTGAACAAAAGAAAATTCTAAATCAAAGCCATATTTGGTGTTACTTCCCATTGTCTTCAAACCAGCATCAATTCGTATAGGTACACTTGCACAAAGTCAGGGATTTTGTAGGATTATAGTCAGGTGTATGATCAACCAGATATACCAAACAGGTGCTAATGATCATTATTTCACATGTAGGTTGAAACACAGTCATTAACTGAAACATAAACAGCTGTGTAGGAGCTTAACTTGGTGAGGAACAGCCAAACTCTGCTACCAAGGTGAGGCAGTCTCATGTCACAGAACATACACCGTGTCAAGTCTGAGCACAGCAACATCAGCAAGGGCTCTCCCAGACAAAGATTTTAAAGCAGACTGGGGTTTCAAGATCAGTCACAGTTGCTCCCGATTGGCGCAACAACAATGCGTTCGCCCTATCATCCGGAGATTGCGAGTTGATGCTATAGCTGCCCGTAGCCGGGAGCTCAGAGAGCAAAATTGGCCGTGCTCTCAGGGGCAGCATACGTTCTCCCCCCATGTCAATCAGTGCGACACTGTCCAGTCACGGGCATCTGTGAGCTCATGTATATAAGAGGTGGGCGGGAGCGCTCTCCTCCAATCGCGCTACACCGCTCCCAAAGGTTGCATGAGCCGCAGCTCGAAAAGAGGCGGCGGTTGGCGTCACATGTGTCGGAGGAAGCATGCGAAGGCTCCGCCCTCCCGGACTGACGGTTCGTTGTGTGACGGGGGGGAGGGAGTGATGGGTGGGAATTGGAGACAACTAAAAAAATTAGGGAGAAAATCAGGGGAAAAAAATCAGTCAAAAAAAGATCAGTCACAGTTCAAGCTCTTTTGACGAAGCACAAAGAAACACGCAACATTGAGGATCGTAGACACAGTGGTCGGCCAAGAAAACTTTATGCAGCAAATGACAAACACATCAAGCTTATTGCCCTTCAAAATCAAAAGATTTTGTCCAGCAGTGCCATCAGCTCAGAACTGTCAGAAACCAGTGGGACCAGGTACACCCATCTACTGTCCAGAGAAGTCTGGCCAGAAGTGGTCTTCATGGAAGAGTTCAGCCAAAAAGTCATACCTCTGACATGGAAACAAGGCCAAGAGACTCAACTATGCATGAAAACATAGGAACTGGGGTGCAGGAAAGTGTCAGCCGGTACTCTGGAGTGATGAGTCAAAATTTTAAATATTTAGCTGTAGCAGAAGGCAGTTGTTTACCGAAAGGCTGGAGAGCGGTACAATAATGAGTGTCTGCAGGCAACAGTGAAGCATGGTGGAGGTTCTTTACAAGTTTGTGGCTGCATTATCCATCATTCAGTACCATCAGAGAGGCAAACGATTGGCCCCAAATTTATTCTGCAGCAGGACAACAAACCCAAACATACAGCCATGTCATTAAGAACTATCTTCAACATCAAGAAGAACAAGAAGTCCTTGAAGTGGTGGTATGGCCCCCACAGAGCCCAGAACGTCATTGAGTCTGTCTGGGATAACATGAAAAGGGATTACATGAAAAGACAGATTTGAGGAAACCTACATCAGGGGCAGTCATGGTCTTGTGGTTAGGGTGTCTGCCCCACCCTATCGGAAAGTCCCAGGTTCGATTCCCATGACTGACAGGACTTAGCTGAAGTGCCTTGAGCAAGTCCCTGAGCAAGTCCCCAGGATAGGGCTGCCCACTGCTCCAGGCATGTGTGTTCACTGCCCCCTAGTGTGTATGTTCACTAGTGTGTCTCACTGCACGAATGGGTTAAATGCGGAGGTTCAATTTCACAGTGTGCAAGCACAATCACATAATAAGGAAATTAATTAATTAATTAATTAATTAATCCAGAAGTGGAACAACCTACCAGCAGAGTTCCTTCAAAACTGTATACAAGTGTACCTAGAAGAATTACAAGGGGTGGGATATATATGGATGGAATGAATCCAATACCAAGCAATACAAAACCTTAGTTGTGCTGCAGATACAGAGCTCAAAGCTCAATGCCCAGTATCTGTATCTTGAAAAAAGTTTGTTGTTGTTGGCCTTTTTAACCTCAGCCACACCAGTTGTACTCTACCCTGAAGAACCAAAGGGTTATTTTATTTATAGTGTATTACACTACGTTAATACACTAATTATTCATAGTGTATTATACTATGTTGGTTAGAATGTATGTTAAACTAAAAATCACACGTAAGCTATTGATTAGTTCTACATGACACTAGACTATGATGAGTTTCACTTAATGGTATAGGGCTCATATTAACACAACCCAAACACACACCAATTCAAAGGACACCACCAAAATATGAAAAGGTGTTGATCAACATCATATTCTGTATATCTCCTTCAACTGTTCTGTATTAAATCTTTTGCACAACTGAATAGAAACTGAATGATAATGTCAAGCACATCCTCTGAGAACACCCATTAGCCCTAACCTGTCTTTCTTCACTTCCACAGATGAACCCTTGGGAGGATGGGGGGGTGATGCTGACGAAGATACACTTGAATCCATAACATTCATCCTAACAGAACAGAAGAACTCTTCAGCCTTGTGACTCCATTTCACCACTGAATAAATCATGAGATACACAAAAAGACTGAGCTCTCACCTCTCCCTCTCCTTTGTGTGATTACTGATGTGTTTTTCCTTTTTGTGGTCACTTTCTTGTCTTTCTTTCTTAAACACTGCCTCCGTTTTCTCTTTTCGGTTCTTTTCAACAGGTTTCTTGGAAGTGTTTAAACTGGATTTTGGGCTGACAAGACAAACACATTTCAAAGTGTATTCATTTTCATCTTCTAGCTTAGTTTCACTTCATGAAAACTCACACAAAATACTGTATGGTTTCACTTTCACTTAAAATGTGCAGATTTATTGCTTTAATGCTACATGTACCTTGACTCTGTGTCTGGAGAAGGTCCACTAGGTGATTGTGTACTGGCCCCACTCCCATTTTTCATCTCATTTGGTCTTTCAGCCTTATGGCTAGATTCTGCACAGGCAGTATTATTCTTATAACTTCTATAGCTTATTAAATGATTTGGACATTTTGAAAACAAGGAATAAACTTTAGGCCGTAAGACCATAGCTACCTAATAGCCTCTTCCAGTTTTTGATAAGAATCTTTGCAAGGGATATGACATCCTCATCTCTGCAGTGCTTTCTTATTCCATTGACAGACATCCCAATTCTTGTGTCCTGAAACAAAATGAAGAATGTACAAAATACAGGCATTTTGTACAACACAGGTAATACATAATACAGGTATTTTTAAAAAGCCTTCTAGAGAATAACTAAATATAGTCTTACATTACTATATCTATTTTCTGATTGTCATTGTTTCTGGTGTATAGCTTGACTAATGTTATTTATTTATTTTTTTTACAGTTTTTTTATATACATCTTTACTAATCTTACCTGAAGTAACTTAAGGGTCATGTTGAATTTCTGCAATTCTCTTAACAGGTCAAGAGCACCTTCCTGGAAAACAAAACAAAACTGATGAACCAGTTGAGAGCCAAAATATTATTATATTGAATTCACTGACTCATCTAAAAATCGTTACTATTTAATCAGTGTATTCCTCCTTGCTGTTAGGGCTCAATGACACGAACGAAGTGAGTAAACATTGCAGTGCGTTTGCTTAAAAAAAAACCCTCAAACCAAGTGCAATACACTGCCTGCACGAAAGTTTTCAAAAGACAAAGTAATGTACAAGCACAATCCTCAGTAAGCTAGCCATGTTCGTATAGCAGGAACAAGACACTGGCAGCAGCTGTACAGTCCTCTACAGGACACCTGTTCACATTTGCGTATCCTCCAAGCGCGAATCTACTACTGCATATTTTTACAGCAAACTTCAAAGTGTGCACGCATTAAAGGTAAACAAAATGCACGACGAATAGCGTCCCAGGAAGCTTCTGGAATATGACAGACGTGGAAAACTTGTAAAGGAGAAAAAGAAAACACCGTGAAGAAGGCGTCAAAATAAATATCTCACCGTGTTATTCCTAGACACCATTTTGTCTAGCTTTTTTGCAATCCGCATGAGGTCCTCCTCTCGTGTCATTGTGCATGCATGAGTTATGCCTACAGTATAAAAGTATAAATGAAGTCGATAAACTTTATAGCAGGTAAAAAAAAAAATTAAATGCGTGTAATGTAAGAAGTTTGGTTCGCAGTTGGAGCTTGTTTCTGTGTGTAGTGTCCCGCTCGGCCAAGGGGCGGATCCGTGCAGCACGAGGCTCTAAAGCCAAATGCCCTGGACACATGACAACTGCCAGGAATAGAAAGAAGGTCAGACACAAGCTTACTACCAATACTGAACGCAAATTGTTACACACACACACACACACACACACACATATATATATATATATACAGGGGTTTGACAATGAAACTGAAACACCTGTCATTTCAGACCACAATAATTTATTAGTATGGTGTAGGGCCTCCTTTTGCAGCCAATACAGCGTCAATTCATCTTGGGAATGAC
>JAOVVG010000047.1:16590280-16611228 GCA_028566375.1 Leptodoras nelsoni | reverse complement strand
TTTTTATATTTTGTTTAATATTATTTGTTTTTAGCCTTATGGTTTTGCAGTTATATGTCCTGCCCACCTGTGAAACTGATTAATCCCAAACTAACGAGGCTAGTAAAGTTACAGTGTCCTGTTAAAAATAGGACAGTTGGAGAACAGATGAACATGTTTCATTGACCGCCCAGCAGACGGCAGCATGGTGTCAAATATCATCCTAGTGTTCTATAACTGAAGTAGGTGCCACATAGATGTATAGGGCACCGTACATTTACTTATTTCATTGGCATAATGGGGTTTTAGGTTTTGAATGTTTGTGCACGAGGTGCGTCTTTGTAAACATTATAACAACACCAAATAATTTATTCAACTTTATTTCTTTTAGAAAAAAAAAAGTCTGGAAAACACACTGTCAATTATATTACAATTAATTAGATAAGCCTACTCATCAGCCCTGGGCATACATCATTTTCATGTGAAATATTAACTATTTAGTGCATTTAATCTGTTTTCATATTTAATGTATTTTAAATACATTTAAAAAATGTAAATTATTTAATTATGTTTATTTTAATATTGTCTTATTTGTGACAATTTGAAATCATTTTACATCCCAAAGGCTGGTATAGTCCTGGGATCAGACAGAGCTGGCAATAATATAAGGCTGGGCAGAGTTCTCAGTTCCAAATGACAATGGTACATTTCTACATGCACAAAATTGTTGTGATAGTATAGTACTGTAGATCGGATTTAAGAATTAGACCTAGAAAGGACATGTCTCTTCAAACCATTCTTTATCCAAATGTAGGTGCTATTGAGCTATTTGAAAGATCATCAGAGGCTGCTCTATCTTTTACAAAAAGGTTTTATAGCAAAAAACTTTTTATGCTTGATTGAGTGTTTGGGCACTAACGTAATATTATTTGTGAACGTTTTGAGTGAAGCATTAAGCCCTGTATTTGCTAGGAGTTTTGTTGATGTTGTTGTTACAGTTAATGAACCAGAAAAAAACCACAAATAAAACTAAATACTAACTCAGCTTGATCCAGATGATAATATTCAGGCCATGTTCACAGGAAAGTGAAATTTAAAAGCCAGTATCTAAAATATAACAAAGCAAGAAAGAATATGCTTTCTTGAATATCATATAAAACACATTACTATCCTAATTCAGATAAAAAGAAGACCAGACATAGTTTGGTGTGTTATAGCAAGAAGTTTCAAGAAGCCACTGTAATGGCCTCGGTGGTCTCACACATTAAATCACTTTCTCAGCAGTATATCATCCTACATCCTGAGAATTTTGCTTTTCTATATTACTGCTTTCACCCTAAATACCCTCTCTGCAAAGTTTCTCCACTTGCATTGCTTGCATAACTTCAACTATACAAATGTCTCAACATGCATATTAAAAAGTGCTGAATTAGAGTAGGTTTTAAGTTTTGGGAAACAGATCTATCATTACCCACTGGGAGCACCCCACATCAGTCAGCAGCTCCAACCAGCTCTTGACAGCAGGAGACAGACCAGTAAAAATTGCCCTAAATGTCTGGTTTTCTAAGCCACAGAATACAGAGAAAGCTTGGTTTTCATTTTGATGACCTCCCACTAAATGTTTTATGGCAAGATAATGTTTTTAACAGTTTCCAGCACCTAAGTACAGTTTGTTGTTTGAAACCTGTGGTGTTTTCCCCAATTACAGACCAAAGCAGTTGCAGAGACTTTAAAATAGCATCTGACTAGAAAAGGAATGATTTCACTAGGCACCATGTGCAATAAAGCTCTAAAATAAGATGGCAGGCACATCAGCCATTAGTGTGTGGAGCATAAATTAATGGAGATTGGAACACACATTCAGGTAGTGCAATCCTACAGGTAGTAGCCTTGCAGAGGATGAGACCACCAGTGAAGTATTACATAGAGACTTTACCAAATGAGGCTTTCTGACACAGTACACATATAAAACCACAATACTATGGTGTACATTGATATATATAATGCTATGCTGTAATGAAACAGAAATGATGCACTTACTTGTAAATACCAGCAAACAGAATTTATAATTACTAGCAAGCATACCCTTATAAATGTACATTATACTACTGTGTACTTGCCGACTGATTGCATGTAAGGACTGAATCTTTTACAATAATATTAATATTATTATTATTAATATTTCCTTTTATCTACACTCATTGTGCATTTTCTCAGTTCCACTTACCATATAGATTCACATTGTAGTTCTACAATTACAGACTGTAGTCCATCTGTTTGTCAACATACTTTGTTAGTCCCCTTTACTCTGTTCTCTAATGGTCAGGACCAGCACAGATCAGGTATTTGGGTGGTGGATCATTCTCAGCACTGCAGTCACACTGATGTATACTGGTATGAGTGGATCAGACACAGCAGTGTCTGTGCTGGTCCTGTGGGGGTCCTGACCATTAGAGAACAGAGCAAAGGGGACTAACAAAGTCTGTAGAGAAACAGATGGACTACAGTCTGTAATTGTAGAACTACAAAGTGCATCTATATGGTAAGTGGAAATGAGAAAATGGATGAATGCAGAGAAAAGGAGGTAGTCATAATGTTATGCCTAATTGGTGTAATTTATATGCTTAGTAACTAATATACTTTAACTTTCCTCCAGTTATCTCTTTGATGCACCCTAGTTTGTGTAGCCTCCTTAGAGGCCCTAAACATATTTGCAGCATCTGAAGATCAGAGCCATTTTGATTCTCTTTTGTGGTAATAAAGTCAAAATGATGAAAAGCACCATAAAATGTCTCATGATATATGAGCAGTTTTGTAGACAGACACTTCCTTTGATCTTCACAAATCTGTCCCTTCACTCATCCATGTGAAAATGAAGTGGTGACCCCTCTACTCTTATTACACCAAAGATATGTGACCTGTTATTTTCTGCATCATTTATTCAAGTTCTCAGATATAATTGTCCAGCTTAACATGAGAATGAGAGTTTTTCTTATTAAAGAAAGGCTTCACCAACTAATGACTGTATAAGCCAGATTCTTCAGATATCAGATTATCTGAATTCAACTTTCCATAACCCCACAACACACACACACATTCTCTTAACAAACACAGTCCACTTAACATCTTATCACTGTTGTGTGAATTTCATTCCATGTGATCACACTCAACACATGGTTTAGTCAAGAGTTAGGTGGAGTCCCTGATTGTTAAAGCCTTACCTTAAACTCTACTATCAAAATTTTGTTCTATTCTATACTATATAAATTGTTTCATAATGTAATATAATGTTCATAATGTTCCATTCCTTAGTCTCTGAGACTGGCTTGGATATGGTAGTTTTACCAATAAATGAAAAACAAAAGGATTTTCCAAATGTCTTTCCACTCACTGGATTTATAAGAAGTCAAGTAAGATATAAACAGCCTGATGGAAAGTGAGATCTTAGACAGTCTCCATAATGGAAAAAGCCCTCTTTGATGGCCTCAAGGTCATTGACAGGTCAGAAGGAAATGACCAGTAAAGTGGGGGTATAGTGATGATGTCATCAGTGAGAGGCCCACAGAAGATGAAGTCATGACCAGCAGTGGACCTGTTCATAGGGTCAAAGAAGAGAAGAAATGGTTTACGAGAGCCCTAATGTCATCCTGGTGCTTTATCCATTCATGAATGTTTTTTTGTCCACCATGCAGCCTCTTTCAGAAACCAAGGGGGGGGAGGATGGTTGCTGAGGTTTTGAGATAGACAAGGAAGTATGATGAGACTGTTTTCTCAATAGGACTAAATGCCCCTTTTAAAATAAATCTTAGAGAGAGCAAGCCGGACATTAGATATTTATCATTCTCTGTATGTTTATAAATTCTAATGATGGTGGGTGGTATAATATAATGCAGCCCAAGTGGAACAGAGACAGACTTGGCTCTTATGCTTGTGTCTTGTTTCCAGTCAGCCTGTGGAATATTCCTTGGCTCTTCTGAATTCACTTGGGAGGAAAGTAAAATCATATTCTCTGTCAAGAAAAGTTTTCAGAACAGAAATTTTCCTACTTAGCTTCTGTTTCTTTACGCACAAAACATATGACTAAACCTGTCCTGGTAAGTAGATTCTAATATAGTTATATAAATATTATAATATATGTAAATATTTCTTCCACAATCTTGACTAATTTGTTCTTTTCTGTGGCAAATAAATAAATAAATAAACAGGGTATATAACAGTGATATATGAGCAGCTATTGGCAGACATTTCCTCCTGACAATCACAAATCCTTCCATTCACTTATCCATGGAAATATAAAGTCAACCTTCTTCCATTTTTTGCACCAGGTTTTGATCACTAACGAACTGGCTACAGAAACTTCAAATGGTAATATTCTCATCTTTCTTTTGATTTTGATTTAAAGTGAAGTTTTTATTTCTTGTTCTGGAATATCTAGATAAACGAAGTCTGTATTGTCATGTATTTTCTTCTCTTTCCTAGATTCTCTTTAAAGTGTATTAAAGATTAATACAGATGAATGTATTCAGACTGCAGAGTGTCCCTATTCATCCTTGCAACTGGACAAGCACTTAATATTCCTGATTAGTTTTATAAAGTACAAGGTCTGTCTGGAAAGTAATAAGAATGTGGCTCATTCTGTGCCGAAGTGGTGGCCTTCAAATGTATTATAATCTTGGGGATGTGGAAGGACTGGAATGTTTTTTTTCAGCCAAAAGATTCTCTCACAGCCAGTGAATTGTGAATATCATTTGGCCTTCTGTACAAATTCTTTATGGTTGATCCCTTGAAAATCAAAAAAGACGAAGAACAGTGACTTGATTTTAGATTTGCTCATGATAGCTTTGTTTGGGCAAGGTGATGTTGTCCTGTGCCATTAAGCACTTTGATGTTTTGTCTCAGGATCGTACTCAAGTACCTGTACACGATTTATCTCCTGTGATCACTCTGATGAAAGCTTTGTGCCATCAGTAGACGTGTACTTATGATAGGTAGCCTGTCCATAACATTTCTTCAACATTTCTGATGCACTTTTTCTGATTTTCACACAGAATTTGATTCACATACTGTTTCTCCCAATTTTGCTTGCATTGTTCCAGTGACAAAGAACTTCAGCAGGGTTTCACTGAACCAAATTTCTGGGCACTGTGAAGGCTGGAATGCAACTGAAATGGGTCCTGCTGTTTATCTGAGATCCCACTCTAACTGACTTGAACTGCCATCCCCATGCATAAACCCTATGGAGTGCAAGAATTTCATTCTCATTACTTTCTGGACCAACCTCATATATGAAGAAAGAGTTAATGCTTTGCCCTAATATTTTGTTGCTATTTCTGCTCGTATTTCAGAGCCTTCTTACATGAATCATTTCTAAAAAAAAAGTATGATTTTAAAAGGAGCAATGTTTCCTTAAGTAAAGGCAGTGTGCCTGATGTATACATGTTTTCTGATCATGGACTGTCATCTCTACTTCCCAGCAGCCTTCTTGGAATCCAGGAAATGAGGTTTCCATAGAATTCCCACTGCCTCATGTTTAGTGTGATCTCCTTTTTTTTACTGTTAATAT
Source organism: Leptodoras nelsoni (assembly GCA_028566375.1). NCBI lineage: Eukaryota > Metazoa > Chordata > Actinopteri > Siluriformes > Doradidae > Leptodoras > Leptodoras nelsoni. The sequence goes on along the minus strand of JAOVVG010000047.1, from coordinate 16,605,686 downwards.
GAGAGTGCTTATGTACTGTATATACACTTCATGTAGGTTTGTTGCAAATGATAATTATAAACTACATTTTAACTGGTCCACTAAAGGTCACATTCCCAGGGAACAATTGCCCATAATTGGTGAGATTTTTTCGTGAAATAAGTATTGGCACACATTTTAAATAATGGAACAAACCACAAATCCAGTTCAAAGCAGTCAAGGGAAAAACACTGAAAAACAAAATGAGAGAAAATGAGGATCAAATGGCAAAAAAAACAAGGCAGAGTAGAAGAAGAGGCAAGATGAAGACAAAAGCTGAAACATAAGTGGAAAAAAACACATGGGAATACTATTAAAAACACATGAGAACAAACAAATAAAAGAGCAATAACTTAGGGAAAGATAAAAGCAGGAATGCATATTTACATACAAATACGTATCATCCATTTAATTCAAATGCAACTTTTGTATAGAAATGAATGTCCACATAAATATGTTTAATTGCAAAATCGGGGGATGTTGTTAAATTATAGTTGTGCACTTTGAAATTTTTTATAAGGGTTAGTGGGTGGATATTTATAGAAGCTGAGCTATGCAAGTGTGTTACTGGGTTGTGTTTATTTTACTTTTCAGTCAGGAAAAACCTTTGCTTCCAGAAGGCTTATGAAGTCCTTGGCCTAAGAGACACCAAGCACTAAGTCCAGACAATGGTGCACTGTTTGAGCAGACAGTTGGATATTCTGTGAGATAATGTACCATAAGTTCTGCTCCCTCCTCAGGAAAAAGCCCACATCTGACATCATAGCCCCACAGCATATCATTGCTTATCCCTCATCGGCCTTTGCACACAAATTGGGTAAAAAGCTGTGATAACATACTAAGCCAATTCTCCTAGAAGGCGTTGAACGAAGCATGCGTGGGGCATGACAACAACCGGCAGAGCACCTCTGTGGCCAAAAGCCCCACCTAAACATCTGGTCTTGGGTAGAACAGCCCACAGCTTTCATCTGGCCTTGGGCAACATGGGGGATGAGAAATGGGTGGATCGTCAGATACTGTAAATACAGACAGACTGAAAGACCTCTCTGTTTTCTCTCTCTCTCTCTCTCTCTCTCTGTCTGATCACCCTACATGTATGCCACGTCTGCAGCAGAAAATTAGCTCTTACTACCACTGCTGGTTTTTGTACTGTATTGCTAGACTTTGGCATTGGAAAAACAATGACAATAACACACACACTACAGCTGAAAGTTCCTATTTTCTTCTGACCCTAATCTAGAACCAGCTTTGCCATCCACCTTATGTCAGCAAGGCAGCATTTGATATGACCAGTAAGACTACCCTTCCTCAAATTAACGGAATGACTAAAATTTATAATAAAAGAGACAGAAAGCATCTTCATCCCAGAAAGTACTACATTGCACTAGGTCAGCTTTTATTACAACTGAAGCTAATCATATGGATCAAATCTGATCAAATGAAATGGCCTTAAGTCTTAATCGAAAATGTATAACTTCTAGAGCTAAGTGATCAGTGCTAGTATTTATGCATTGCTATTTATGTTCCTTACTTTCTGCATTTCACTGGATGCTTGCCCTTGGCCCCTGACGGCCCATCTGCTTCCAGAGCATTCTCTGGCCTTTTGGGCTACCTAACACCAGCACATGTTTAGTTTGGGAGTGCATAAGCTCAAAGGGGCACTGGGCCTTGGCCAAGCAGGCAGTGGCTCTGCCCCCCTCACTGGGTAAACTCTAGCCTCCATCTCAGACACTGCACCCATTCAGCTGCTCCACGTGCTGGAGATAAAGTTGGGATTGTTTGTCAGCGAGTTGCAATGCGTGGAATGCAGAGCTCCAGTTCCCCTCTGGGAAATAACTTGGTAAAGGGAGACATTCTGCCTATCCAACTCTCTCTATCACTTGCTGTCTTACTTTGCCTTTGCTTTTCTTTTCCTTTTTCACAGTCAGCTCTGTTTAAGATAATCCATTTCCCATGTCAGGTAATCAACAGAGACAGGAGTTGTGACTAAAGTGAAATAACAGATGCCATCTCTGCCTAGTGTGCTATTCTGGGCTCCCTGCAGCACTTACCCAATAGGCTCTCAGCTCCTCTACATGATGATTCCATATTCACCACATATTATGTCACACTATCATTTCCGAAAGCACTCCTTCACAGAAATGATATCACCCTGTATATGCTTACAGGCATTTCATACATCCTGTAGATGCTAAAGATCATAGAGAAAGTAGAAATTGGATAAATATGGAGACCCTTCATAACATTTATAAAATATGTTATTGCTGAATTAAAAAGTAGAACCTTACTTCAGACTAAATGAATAAAAAAGAATCCCTCCACTAATTCTGACCACACAAACATAGCTACAGCCATGGTACTTGCACAAAAGGGACAAACCCCATTGTCACAAGTATGTTTAGAGAGTGTGATGTTTGTTCTCTTAGTTGCAACTGGTCCAGTAGGTTGATTCCATTAATTAATTAAAGCAGGGACATGTGTTTTCCTTTAGCTAATGATGTCACCTCATAAAAGTCATGTGATCACCCAAATAAACTTAAATTAAAAACACCTACTGTATCCAGGCTGCACATTTCTAGGTCAATGCAACAGCAGCCCAGAGCTGTCTAATGTGTTCCATGGTGAAAGTCATGGTGGATGCATATACACAGATAGACCCTTGTGTTAAACCACTTCCCTTTTGCTCTCAGGCTGAACACGTGCTCTTGTGGCCAGCATGGATACTATTTAAGCAATATCACATAAGAGGAAGTGCTTTTATACTGAATATAAGCATGGCTGTGATGCAGTCATAGATAATCACAGATGTGCTGGTATTGACATTGAACTACTGATCAGAAGATCTTGAGTTCAAATAATAATTTATATTTTTTTTAGAATTTTTTTCTTCTTTTAATTCCTATTCCTTGGGGCCCCTGCATCTTAATCCGGCACAGGTTTTTTTTATGCTGGATGCCTTTCCTGACACAACCCTCCCATTAACCAGCCTTGGGACTGGCACTGTGTGTGTATTGCACCCCTCTGTGGCTGGGTTTAGCAGTGGGTTGGGGGCCTTGCTCAGGGGCCCAACAGCAGCTGCCCCAACATCAGAGCTCAAACCCTGACCTTCCAATCAGCAGACAGTGACTGAAGTTTCAGACAGTGACTCATTTTGCAGCAAGGGTTAAACAGCCAAACTCTAAACAGCAAACTGCATTTATCTCAATAATCACTCCTGGCCCCTCAGGTTCTTCCAACTCCCGTGGTGCTGCAAGTTCCACTCCTCCAGATACAGCAGCTTCCCTCAAGGCAGACCAGGGTGGCACTACCAGGGACCCCCAGCTTTCTTCTGCTTCACTGCCACAGGTCACTTTAGCCAGCTTAAAATGGATTTTCCCCAACCTCAAAGCCCACACACGTAAATCCAACTTGGCCTCAATGGCTGCTAGAAAATCCAAATCCAGAATGCAAGGGTCATTTGGCAACAGCCAAAATACATGTTCTCTGGATAAATCCCAAATCATCACCAGGAGCAGTTTTTTCTCTGCATGCTCATGCTAACTATTGTGACTGACTATTGTTTTCTGCTGCCCATGCTCCTCCAGCCACTGCTGCTGCCTCTGCTACCACTGCCACTGGCTCTACAGTTGCTGCTCTCTCTGGTCCTGACTCTCTGGACCAGGAAGCAAGCCTCGCCACACTGGAACCGTCAGACTGCACACTGATCCTGTTCTCTGGTATCCGCAATTCCTTTTGCTACTTATCCATAGGGGATTTGAAGCATCGCTCAATGACTACCTATTGTAGCCCCACCTCCGGACCATCCCAGTTCTGACAACAATGTGATGTCAGTGGTGTTCTTTAACAGCACATCACTTTATTAGGAGCAGGGCAGGGGAAAAACACACACACATCCCATTAATGGTATGTGTACAAATTACAGTCCTACCCGCAAGGCATGCTGGGAGCCATTCATACACCTGTCCGGAGTGCCAACCCACTTCCTAAATCCAGTGGCAGATGCCACAATCTGTATTTTAGATATATATATATATATATTTTTTTTTTTTTTTATTTTTTTTTTTTTTTATTATTATTATTTATTTTTTTTAGATAATGTTAGAAATTTGCCAGAAATTTCTTATTATAATATTCACCAGGCTAGCAAATAAATAGATGCTTGAACAATTTCTCTCTCTCTCTGTCTCTCTCTTTCAAAACTTTAAGTTATTGTTAGAAGTGAAATATGATGGTTTGCTTTGTTTAAAGCTTTAAAAAAAAAAACACTTCAATTCACTGCATATTGTTGAGCAGTGTTTGAATGAGCCATGTTTGAATGGATCACATAAAAATGTATCAGTGTCAAGTGGCTGAGCAGGTTTATATTTGAAAAGAATCTAAAACTGTTTTAATCAATAAAAAAAAAATCATGCATACTATTGCTCTGCTTTATGAGCCACTGTGCTGACTGTACACTCCCAATGCATCTGATATTAATAATACATTTTCCTTAACCTTTAGTTAATTACATAATCTATGCCTGAAACAAGCTCCTAAATGTGCTTCAAGGTGGTGTAGGGCAAATATTTGTGAAAATAGTGGATGGCTAATTTACTAAGGAGGCAATAAAAAAATTTGATCCAAAGGGACACATTTGCTAAGCAGTGAAGTTCATTTATTCATCTTCAGTAACAGATTTATTGTAGAGGATCCATAGTCCATTACAGAGCACCATGCACACACCACGCTCGCCTGCCTTCACACGTATATGAACTTGAGTGACATCCCATTCTTAATCCATTTACTATGATGTCGGCCCACCTTTTGCAGCTATAACAGCTTCAACTCTTCTGTGAAAGCTTTCTACAAGTTTTAGTAGTGTGTTTATGGGAGTTTTTGACCATTCTTCCAGAATTGCATTTGAGGTCAGACACTGATGTTGGACGAGTAGGCCTGGATCACCCTTTGCAGCTATAACAGCTTCAACTCTTCTGTGAAAGCTTTCTACAAGTTTTAGGAGTGTGTTTATGGGAGTTTTTGACCATTCTTCCAGAATTGCATTTGAGGTCAGACACTCATGTTGGACGAGTAGGCCTGGATCACAGTCTCCACTCTAATTCATCCCCAAGGTGTTCTATTGGGTTGAGGTCAAGACTCTGTGTAGGCCAGTCCAGTTCTTCCACACCAAACTCACTCAACCATGTCTTTATGGATACTGCTTTGTGCACTGGTGTGCAGTCATGTTGGAACAGGAAGGGGCCATCCCCAAACTGTTTCCACAAAGTTGGGAGCATGAAACTGTCCAAAATCTCTTGGTATGCTGAAGCATTAAGAGTTCCTTTCACTGGAACTAAGGGGCCGAGCCAAACACCTGAAAAACAACCCCACACCATAATCATCCTGCCACCAAATTTTACAGTTGTCACAATGCAGTCAGACAAGTACCACTCTCCTGGCAACCGCCAAACCCAGACTCATCCATCAGACTGCCAGATGGAGAAGCGTGATTCACAACTCCAGTGTCCAGTGGCAGCGTGCTTTGCACTACTGCATCTGACACTTTACATTGTGCTTGGTGATGTATGGCTTGGATGCAGCCTTTTGGCCATGGAAATCCATTCCATGAATTCCACTGTTCTCAAGCTAATCTGAAGGCTAAATTAAGTTTGGAGGTCTGTAGCGATTGACTCTGCAGAAGGTTGGCAACCTCTGCACTCTATGTGCTTCAGCATCCACTGACCCCGCTCCATTTTACGTGGCCTACCACTTCATAGCTACTGAGAGCAACCCATTCTTTCACAAATGTTTGTAGAAGCAGTCTGCATGCCTAGGTGCTTGACTTTAAACATTTGTGGCCACAGAAGTGATTGGAACACCTGAATTCACTGATTTGGATGGGTGAGTGAATACTTTTGGCAATACTTTTACCTATGGCACTTGTTGGAGAGTGGGAGGGCACCACAGAACCTGGAGGAAACCTACACAGACACAGAAAGTGTGAAACTCTATTCAGACAGTAACCTGGGCTCATGATCAAAACCAGGGACTCTGGAGCTTTGAGGCAGCAAGACTACCCACTGTACTACCTTGCCAGTCAAATAAATGAAGTAAGAAGTGAAAATAAATATTCTGGTAGTTGACAGCAACTGTAAAATTAAAAAATATATATTATATACATTATTTTTAGTTTGTTTAAATTCTTCGTTAGTTCTCAAATAGTGGGGCTCGCCCCCCAAGGGGGGCGCAGTGTAGTGTCTGGGGGTGCGCATGTGACCCCATTTTGAATTTTCAACTTTTTAACTTTTTTTGGGGGGGGGCAAAGTGTTTTCTTCTTCCTAGGGGGGGCTTAACATAAAATAATTGAGAATCACTGGTTGTAAAGAAACTGATTTTGGGTTTTCTGCATAATAAAGGAAGCCCAATTAACAAAGCAGCATAAAAATTAAACAAATCTTGATCCATAGACAAAAGAATCTGGGCTGGACAAATAAGTTTTAATAGTGTAAATAACATAAATGTCATGCAGAAACACTATTTTTAAGTATTATGTGGCTCCAGTCAGTCTGCTAAATGGGTGAGTATATTTAGTTACTTATCTAGTAACAAGACACCTAACACCAGAGAATGAACCAGAACCAGAGAGTGGCCAATTGCAGCTCCTCCATCTCAACCTTCTGACAGCAGCTGCTTCCCTCTTAATCCTCAAATACTCCTTGTTGAACTATTATATGGCCCAAAAATAGAACACAAAATGGTAGGTTATGAATGTAACCGTGGCTTTGCACTAACTGAATGACAGCCAGGGTGGTTTCCTTCCAGAACTAGTAAAGTTTTTGCATGTGCTTGTTTCATAGCCATGTACTAATAGCAATAGTTGTCACCTCAGAGCCATGACCTTACATGAAGCTTGTGTTTTACAACTCGCATCACATTTGGTATGTACAACATAAGGAATGGCAGCTGTTTTCAGAATACATGTGGGTTTCTCAAATCAAGAATAGGGTGGCCTTGACCTCCTTTTTTTCAGAATCACAAAACATCTTGAAAGAAATCTGGACATGCAAACTCTATTGCCTGCTCCTCTAGCAGTGATTGCACTTCCACAGTCAATCAGGCCAAATGTACTGCTCTTGCACCACTGTAGGCAGACCCCTGTGTTTGGTGGCGGTCAACAACAAAACTGTAAATTATAGCCTGTGGACAGCATGCTCAGTAGCCACACTGATCTGACATTTTGGACCTCCAGTGCTTTAATTGCAGAGGGTTAAGCCACCCCACTATTGAATATCTGGTGAATCATACTTTGGCAGTTTTGTTTGTCCTTGTCCTGATGTGAACCTGCCTTTGCATTCTGATCTAATTCCAGGGTACCAATGTGGTGCATGCTAAATCGTACATGGCTCCTTTCATCCCCACTTACAGCCTTTGACTTCTCAACTCAACAAAAACAATCTGTAATTCAGAGATTCCAGTTGTAGCCTACTGTTCCATATGCTTAGTTCATAGAGACGAACATCCAATGCTTCCTGAACCTGTGAGCCAAAGATTTGCTTGTTGTTTTAACCAGCTTCTGGCATTTGAGACAATCTTGTTTGTGCCAGTACAAACCCATTGATTTCACAGGCACATGGCTATGACTCCCATCGGTCGAAGCATTGTAAGTCCTCTGTCCTCTGCCTTTAAGGACACACTGAATCTGCAGTGTGGGAATTATCTCCTTGAGGACCAATAGCCAACGTATACTCGTAAGCCACTTGGTATTAGCACAGAGGCTAATACCACTAGGTCTTGCTAAAGAGATTTGCACCACAATGCTTCATACCACTAGGGAGGCCTCACACTAGTGCCATTCATTTTTAACCCTATTTGCAAATCAGTCACTATAGCCATTATACCATGCTCTTATACCAGCACACAGAGTTATTTTATTAGACTAGCGTACTGTGTAATAGATTAGCCACTTGCTTGGGCTGATATACCATAAAATGTGTGAGGCATTTGATCCACTGCATTAGGTAGAGGATAAAGCTGTAGTTTTGCCAAGGCGGCTTCAATGCTGTATGTCATGTCTGGGGTTACACTCTGACCTTAAAATTGCTCTGGTGGTATCAGCACTCTCCTCTAAGCTTAAAGAATGAGAGACAGTCACTGATATCCCTTTTCCACCAATGTGAACTAGGTGGTAGTGCCAGTTCTGAGTTGGTTTGCTTTTCCATGGACTAGAGAGACACTGCAGTGCCACAACATTACATCACTGCATACATTTTGTAGAAATGCTAATAGTGATGGTGAGCTCTCAAAAAATACATTCAAAAGATCAGCTCATCATTCTGGTTTTGCTTTGTTTTTGTTTATTTTATTTATTAATTTATTTTTTTGTGAGCAGCTAAAAGCCGCTGCGTTTTCAAGACATGTATGAGGTTTAATCCGAAATGCTTTTAGGTCCTTCCTGCAGGGATGTGCAGAGATACCGTGCGTTTATTTGTGCTTTAACACGTAACTGTCTTGAGACAATCCGAAAAAATAAAATTTTATTTCTCACTGCTTTGTTCTTGCTAACACTGCTCCCGGATGTTGCATGACGTTTCTCAGAGGAAACACATGACAGCCTCATCTTCCCTGACTGACAGCCATCGCGTGACATGGGAGAACTCCCTGTGGGTAGGAATGGGACATGACTAAATTAAGGGAGAAAATTGAGGGAAAAATAAATCAATGTGTAGAGGGAATCCCTAAGCACATGAAGGAGTTTTATGTGTCTATGAAGGGGTTTTTAATTTACGATTGTATTGCCATAATTAAAAAAAAAGATGGTCTATGCCAGTGGTACATTGAATGCTTTTCCCAGCAAAAGAGATCATGTATTCCACTGTTTAAAATGCAGCAGCTTGGCGTTACACCACTGCCTCAGACTAGTATTTTACCAGATGCTCAGTGAGTCAGTGCCTTATTTGCCTGTTAAAAGCATACATTTAAACCGTATTTGACTATAATTCCTGGAATAATGCTATGGTATGCTGTGTCTGTCCACCCAAACAGGACTAATATATAAGGCACAAATACAACATTATAAACAAAACTGTAATGTAAATTTCATATTTGGCATTTTACTGCTTTGTGTTTGATTTTGCTTTTTACTGGCTGATCACATATTAACCAGATGTAACCAAAGAGAAACAAGATTTTCTAGTCCACCACCCAGTTAAACCAAACACAAGAATCCAAACACAAGAAGAACTTGTTACACACTAAGTTATAATAAATGTGTGTTTAATCATGCACAAGTATGAAAGGTTAAACCTGACTTATTGGCAAATGACAATAGGATTGCGTGCCAGGCATGGAATCAGTGGTCTACATTTTTTTTTAATACCTGACAATGAATTTCAGTCTTGAGTTTGCTAAATGAGTTTGCTTACATTTGTGAATAGAGTATGCCAAAGGAAAAGAGATTACATAGCCCATATTGTCAAACATACTGGCAATAAGAGTCTCGGCTTTGGCCTTTGAAAGAAAAGATCAGACAGAATGTACAGAGGTCATTTTAACATGTAAGCCAACTATTATTGTCCATATTCAAATACTCCTAATAGCTTTCAGAAACATCAGTGTATACAGCTAGAATAGTTATAACAGGCAACTCAAATATTTTTTTAAGGGAAAAGATCTGACGGAATGTTCAGAGTGTTGTTTTAACATGTACGCCAACTATATTGTCCATATTCAAATTCTCCTAATAGCTCTCTGAAACTTCATTGTATACAGCTAGGATAGTTGTAACAGGAGATGTGTATTTTACAGGTCAATAGCCCGAGTGTCTATACGCCTGTAAGCTGGAAATATATTCATCCCTTCTTACCTCAAAATACCAGTCTTGAGTACTACCAATTTGTTAGCGAGATTTGCCAAGTCAATCATCAGTCTCAATTCAATAACCCTCTCAAGGACTTAGATGAACTTAGCAAACATAAGTATAGCATCAATTTGCAAGAAATTTGATTCTGATTCCAGGAGCAACATGGGTAGAGGAACAAAAAGGCCATTGTAGGTAGCTTTAGTGTCAGACCAGAAAGAGAAGTCATTGTGCTTTAGAAAGGATCCTTATGTTTCATGTGCCGGAACTGTAATGGATCCATCACCTCAGCTAAATCATGCCATGCATTCAGCCCATAACTTTTAGTTCAATATACATAGCTATCTGACTACAAAATTACAGTTCAAGTTATATTTGTTGAGAAATGTTTTATTGCTTTATTTTGCAAAATGAACCATATCAGGGACAGTTTAGGAGGGATTTGGGTTTTTTTTAATCACATGAAAATACATGCTTCTATCCCTGAAAATAAACGATACAAGAAATCATGAGAGCACAAAGTTCTCATCTTTTTGTACATGAATTTTGTTTTAGGCACTTGGAATTGCTTTAAACATTCCCTTCTTTAAAAAAACAAATGCCTAAATAAAATGCCTTTGGTCCTTTAAACAGAAGAAAACAAAGACTGACTGAACCACAGACAGGCAAAAGTAAAAAAAAAAAAACCTTTTTAGCATTACCTACAAAAGATGCAGCCTTCTGTCCAATAGGCCAAAAAAAAGTGCTACAGACTCAAGACATGATAATTGCTACAGTTAACAAAGACCAACTGTCCCTTATCCAGTCAGCAAAATGTATTTCTAAGAGTGCAAGAGGATATGCAATAGGATTGGCTCATGTCAGACATACAGCAGTAAATTATCAGTCCACTCATTTATACTGAAAAATAATTTCACGATGCCATTGCTTATAATCTCATGTCCACTGAGGAGACACAAGGGAATTTTCCATGTCCATATCACTCCACTAGAAGTTGGGACAGTTATCCATCTCAAGGGATTATTTTATGGTTATCTCTCTTTTCACGTTCTTTGGGTCATTTGCAAGGCAGCCAAGTCTGGTAGGAGTTAGTGCAGGGGTGAAGCATTGGCTGCACATGAGCTATGTAGTAGTTACTGAAGTTTATATCCCGTACATAAGGAGCGGGCTGGTAGTAACACGTGGTGACAGTGGGTATTGCGTTCTGTTCGGCCAGCACCCGCAGTGACAACATGGAGATAAGGTTCAGTGTCTGACGTCTCTCGTGGCCCATCAGGCACACAGTACTCTCGTTAACCACATGGAAGAGTGTGGTGAGGCAGTTGTAGCGCTTGTGTTCCATGCCCACAAAGTGGTTCTGTAGGTAAGCCTCCAGCTTCCTCTGCTGCTCTCCAATGTCTGGGAAGTCAATGAAGAACCGGGAGCACATGTAGCGCTGAAGTGATTTCATCTCAGCCTCTGACTTGGGCTGGAAGCCCTGCACCAGGAGGTGGCAGTACTTTAAAAGGCCACCACCCCTGATCTCCTCCGGGTTCCGTGTAGCAATGATTTTATGATGAAGATGACCAAGAGCTTCCTGAAAGTCACCATACATACTTTCCCCCAACACAGTGGGGTGGAAACTCTCAGACATTGGTGTCTCAGAGCAGCGGTCAAAGAGCAGCAGTGAGTCTAGGCCAATCTGAAAGGAGTCCACGCTGAACTCAAACTGGCGCCGCAGAGAATCCACAAACTTGAGCTCCACGTTTTTACCTGTGTTGTTGGACAGAGATATGAGACTCCAGCGGTCTGAGTCATTGCACACCTTCACCAACTTCTGCACATAGGCCTCCTTCAGCGTGAGTGCATTGATGCGCTCTTTGCTGACACCCTCAGGCAAAAAGTCAAGCAGGCAGTCCAGAACCACATCTTTAACCAGATGGAATGCCTGGTCATCTGACAGAGATATGCCAAAGATCAGGTCTAAGTCCTTGTAGCCGAGACCTGTGTCTTGGTGCAGAATGTGACTGGCAGCAGAACCGTTCAGTCTCACATCCCGCACAGTGATGCCTCGCTCCTCCAGCCGTGTTCGCACGACCTAGAAAGACAAAGACAATTTTTAACATTTGGTTAGGGGTGAACTTGGAGCCAACCAGAAATCGCATGACCCATATTTAATACTGTTTTTTAAAGCAATTTAGCATGATCTCAATGCAAACATAAAAAAAAACTATCCTGTAAATTTTTTGTCACACTTTTTCTTTGCAAACTTGACTGCTGCTCTTAGTGCTCTTAGCACATTTCTTCCTGAAGTTGCTGAATTAGCCTTCAGATGTGAGGGGTAAACGAAAGGTAAAGTAAATGTTACTCTAGATAAACAGGTTCCCTTATTGAACTTGCAAATACACCTACAGACTAAGATTATTTTAGTTTAGCTTTAGCAAGAAAGCAAACATTTCTCAGAATAGTTTGAGCAAGTAATCGGAGATTAGCGAAAAGACACGTTACTGTTTGTTCTTATTAGTATGATGTGATATTGTAAAGAACCTGACTACAAGAAAAGGATGAATGGGAAGCGTTTGTAAATGATGAAACACTGTGAGATGCTATTTACAGAGTCATAGGTTAAGGAGCTAAACCTGTCTATGACCTCGAGCGTGAGTAGGTCATCCCAAGCATTCCCTTCCTCCACAAGAAACACTGGGTCAGTGGTCATTCAACCCACAGACCATAATATACGTAATATACTGGATGTTAACTTACAACACATTCTACTTACTTCTACTCTGACAGTATATCTACAATATATGACTATAGTATATTTAATTTCCAAAAGGGAACCAAGCCATGACTGGTGATATGGGCTTTACGTAGTCAGCTGAAACGTACAGTCAGATAGGTAGATTTTACACGAGTGTGGAAAAGAGTGGAGAACAATTGCAGGGGCCCAAAAGTTTTACACAGGTATACACCCTGGCCTGCAGCTGACTAAACTGAATTAAAATAGTCAACCTGTCAACCGGGTGGTACTCCACAAACTGAGCCATAAAATCCAGACATATTTGAAATAGCCTTACTTAAATTAGCCAGACAGCCACTCCACTAACAAAATGCAAGTGCGACATGTTCCCGTTTATTCAAGCAAAACTGTAGTAATTGAGGCTAATACACTACACACTACACTGAAGCAGCCCCCACAGTTGATTGCACAAACAGCAAAATGTGTGTTAATAGCAGTTATTCTGTCAAGCAAGCACCTAAATACAATTATGAGTATTAATAAAGCCATAGAAATTTCCTGGGACAAAATCACTGAAAGTATAAATAAGAAAACATTTATATGCACTTTAAGGATTCTTACACTTAGTACTTAGTCAGTAGGCTATGAACAAGCCAGGAACAACAATTACTAAATGATTATTTGTTCATTTCAATAGTTATTCAAGAAGGTGCTTTTAAATAAGCCACAGATGAGTTGAAGGCATGCGTCAAGGTAGAATTCCTTTCATTTCACATCATAAGCTGCCTTACTGCATTCCCAGCAGTGTGCCACAGGCAAAGAAGCACAGAGCGATATAGATACTTTAGTTTAGGTTTCCAATTATCCTACAATCTCAGCAATCATCTCCTCTGTAAAAACATATAGATCTTCCCTGTCCTAAAATAATATGGAATGTGGTTTCCTGAACACACTCACTCCCTCATCCACTGGATTTTCAATTTTCAGTCAACAAGCATAATATGGATGATCACACTGTAAGCTTTACTACAGCCCACTGTTTTTACAAGCTGAACATTTATCATGATATTCAGGTTAGTCAGAAAATATAATTTGGGCTAATTTAGATCACCAAAAGTAGCCTATTCTGTATATATGTTATCCATATTTTAAAAAATGGTTAATGAATTGAGAATCTATTGTATCTTATATCTATGTTCATGAAACATCTATGTATATATCTATGTCTAATGGAAATGATCAAGCTAAACTTCGCTATTAATCTAAATACAGAGCAGGTTTGTCCAAATACGTATGTTGCCATAGTAACCAAGCATTACTTAAGATTAGTTTCATTTTCTGGAACTGAAGCTGGAATTTAGCCAGAGCTTATATTGTGGAAAATACCATGTGAATGTAATGTGTGAACCTGTGTAAATACTCTGTTGGATTAGCATTAGTCAGTTAAAAGACAAACACTAACTCCACTCTGTCAGATCATTAGCCTACGGTACTATTTATAATTATTAGGTCAGGCTGTGGAGTATATACGTAGGGGCTGGAAGGTCTATACATGGCTTATTATGTATATCAGCTCCTTATTCATTTCTATTACCACTTCTTTTTTTACTCTAACAATCAAATATAAAGTCAGTGTAGGTATTATACTTTTATTACTGTTCCACAAATCATTGCAAATTTGAGTAAGTGGGCCTGATGGAAATTTCCTATCAGAAATGTAACAATTTAAGCAAATGAAACAAGACAATATGAAACCATTATTTAATCCTACTGTTATTTAAGGTTTATCCTTATTTATCTTGTATATTTCTACAGTCACCATATGTAATATTACATAACACTGTTTTCTTCCAGGTATAATGAATAAACTAAACTGCACTTAACTATCTACTGCAAGGTTACGGTGTTTAAGAAGCTCTATAAAGATAACCTGTCCTTTTTGAAAACTTTTTTTGAACACTGTATGTTCTGGGTGAAAATGCCATACATTCCTAGCAGATGTTATTCATGCCCAGTTACTGCCAAATCTAGAATCTACGCATGTCCACATTTTTTTACTGAGTCACAGCACATCTGACAATTATGCCATGAAAGACTCTACTTAAGTATAGTATAGTATATAGTTAAGTTAACTTAAGTACAATTAGTGATTCAACACTAAAAGAGGCAAAACCAGAATAACATAATTAAACAGATACAATGCTTTCCATTAACATAACAATTTAGCTTTGCCATTCTTTTCTCTGAGTATAAGCAAATGTACATTAATTGATGGAGCCCTAAGCACTAAAATTGTCTGTGTGTGTGTGTGTGTGTGTGTGTGGTCCAAGACCCTGAATCTAATCATAATCCAAGAATCTTTGGTCATGCAATACTAATCAAATTTATTTTAAGGTCTGAAAAACACCATCTCACACAATCTCCATCAAAAATATGTCAAACATTTTAGGTTTCATGTTTCAGGTTCCATTTTGTAGCTTGAGGATGAGTCGTGGAGAACTTGTTAACATGTGAGTTTTGTTTCTGTTGAAACGCATCTGAATTTGAAAGGTTCCAGCCAGGCTAAACTGGTCTGTACACATATGGCTCAAATATGAGAGTCTGTACTGGCTTGAAGTGGACTGGTACCTTTATAAAACCCCACAAGAACATCCATTATATCATCCTTCTTCAAATCAGACTACCAGAAGGCCACTTTGATTAACCGGTTATTAATCGGAAAGAAAATTCTGATTAAGATACAGACAGATACAAGGATCTCATCGGTTTCAGAAGGACTTTGGCCAGCGCAGGATTCCCCAGACTTAACATAAAGATTCTCTGTGAGGAACTTGTGG